>CABEEJ010000348.1:206068-223186 GCA_901482245.1 Timema douglasi
CCCCCCCCTCCCCATCTCCCAAACGTGAGTGGTCGTTATCTCGCCCATTATTATCTAATTTATAATTATATTTAATAAGTTTTCATTTTGTTTTAAAACAAATTTATTATTATTAGTAGTAGGCCTACTAGTAGTATATTATAATAAGAAGTTTTTGCGAAAAATTTTCTTTTTCAAGTCAACCATCTGAATTTTCGACTATCCTAACCGCTTTTGTCACAAATTAATTCGGATAGTCAGTGTTACACTCAGTGGCGTATCTAGAGCAGGGAGTCTAACCGAAATTTTTATAGGTTTTGGTTCCGGTTCCTGTCCTCTAAACAAACATTTTAAAGGTTCCGGTTATAGCACAATAAAGGTTGGTTCTTTAATTGTTCTAAAAAATAATAATAGCACAGCGTCTTTCTATTAATTCGAGCTACGCGAATGTACCAATTTAGATAATGTTTTTGTAATGAATCAGTAAGGTTATATTTTTATAGTTGGAGGAAGTGTATCCGCATTTTCGTGGAAGGAGATCGGAGAGCCACTTTGGAAATAACACCCTAGATCAAAAGTATTGCTAGATTAAAAGAATACTATAACGTACCTTAATAACAATAGTGCATCCTTCTAATTTGCATCTTGATCCGTCACCGTCAATCTCATATCTCAGCATCTCGTGATTCTTCACCAGCCATCAGTTGTTTTTTTCTCTCTACATCGACGTTGACGCTCCATGGCTATCCGAAGATCATCACGATTTTATTTGACATAAGCTATTGAATTATTAACTAGTTGGTCCCTATTTTCAGCTAAACAAATCCTTTCAAAGCCTCGAGTTTTGTATCACATTGTTGTAAGTTCAGTTCTTTTGTTTGAAGGTAGGCCTATGTGTAGTTAACTCCTAGAAGGACGGATTCCCGCAGGCCAAGAAAGCACAGGAAGGGAAACGATGGTAGCGCATCAAGCAGCGCGCCAGTATCTGACCTGGTATTGACTTCTGAAAGGCCTTTTTCCCTACCATAAATCTACTATATAGTAGGATATTGGTAGGAAAAAGACCTTTCAGAGAGTAATTACCTACCGTGAATGGAATGTAATTTCTTTATCACAAGTTAACCCACAACTTCTCCCCTCGCACTCCATCGTGTTTCTACTACGCGCGTGACACTTTGACCTGCGATTGAAGTCAAATTCCCCAGCGATGGATCATGGAAGAAAAAACCTGAACATACTCTCCACAGTTAAAAAAAACAAAAAATAGTAGCATTCGCAGCAACAGAAGCTGAGCAGAATTCAGCCTGTGAGTTGTACACGCGACAAACTTATGCTTTACTATTAAGTTCCTTGATACGTCTCCGCACGGAACTATGTTGAACAACCGTCAAATCAGCATTTTTCATATTACTGTCCTCTACAATTTTGAATACCAATTCTGTCCTTTTCTAATTTTTTCAAAATCATAGTTGAAATATTCTTAGCTTTTGTTTTCATAAAATAAACAAATGATTCTACTAACCTCACTGTATTTCCATTGATCATGGCGTAGTACAAAACTTGGCTCGTTTGATCCGTATGAGAAATATCAGCAGTGCTGTCGAATTTCATAGAAAAGTACTTGGCTTCTTTTACCTGCTCTATAATTTTGCTTCTTTCTTTTTCTCCTAGAATGTCTATAAACTCGTTCTGAATAGTAGGCAAAATATAGGATTTAGCAAACTTTTTCCCAGCTTTATTCTTAGAACATGTTCACGTAACGCTGGATCGTATTTCACTGACAAATTAACTAATTATAAAAAGAGTTCCTCTTATTTCCCGTTGATTCAGATTCAGCATTAGTCTCATAATAAATTCCTTGTCGATTATCCCGTAAGGCTAAATTCTGTTTAGCTAGGAATCTAATCGTATTATAACAATCTTGAAATTATTTCCCTCTAATTCTTCACTTCGTTTTCAACGTATTTTTGTCCCTTTTCTTTGATCAATTATTGCTCCCTGTCGGATTCTAATTTCCGACTCTTTCCACTGTGTGAAAACCAGAACAAGTTTTACATTGGATTCATACTTGAATATTTTAGGATTCAACTTCCACCACATTTTGCGATATTGTATACATATATTTAAGAAATCAAAGTTGAGTTTTATTGTTTTATTTATAAGAATTTGAATCATAGGGAACGCTAAGTGTTTTGTTATGCATTCACATTTTATGCCTATTTTTTTAAAGTAGTAAATAATAAAATTGCGTCTGACCTCTTGTAGGCTACTACCTCGGAAGAATAAAAACTCTTCTTTTCGTTGCAGTAGACCAAAATTGCCGCCCCCTGAAAAGTGTCGCCCGGGGCGGACCACCTCCAACGCCCCGCCCTAAGCTACGCTATTAGTTCTACTGTATTTACATGTTGTTTATAAATAAAATCCTTCCTTTCATATAATTGTTTGAAACGGGTGGATTCATAGTAGCATCGTGTGTGAATATAATCAAGAAATGAAATATGCCAAATAACAGTTGTTAGCAGTCTGGTCCCAAGCCTTGTTTCTGAGATCAGTGTGAGAGGGTTGGTAATAAATAGTGGTTAATTAACATGTTATCAGTGAACTAAGGTTACAAAAGAGTTGAGTAACGGCTTCACGTACCCTGGACCAGCATCGGTGGGCACGTGGACCAAACGTCAGGATCGTCTAGTCTTGCTTGCTCGGAGATCTATTTTTGTCCACTTTCGGGTGATCCGGTTGCTTGGCAGTTTGCTTTATAAACTATTATAAGGGAAGGTTCTAGGGATTTGCATGTAATTTAATCAGTTGTCGCTTACCATAAGCCTACAGATAAAACATACCGATTTAATTATTAAATATAAGCGGTTTTATAGAAATCATCAGATACTAGAGATGCTAATTGAGTTTGCATTTAATATGTTTATATTTTCATGGTTAACATTTTAAAAACCAAACTATTTCTCGACTAATACTTCTAATTATGAATGAATAATAAATAATACTAGCTAAATTATCAATTTGAAGATCTCCGAAACATTATACCAGGCGTGTGCTCAAAGTTATCATTATCATAAAACAAAACAAAAATTTTAGTACCGTCCCTCGTCGGCGACAGTCCAGTATATTGCGGAAACGACGCTTTAAGCTATTCGACCGCCGAAGCGGGTCACACTAACAAATAATCTATCAATTTACAATAAGTAAATATTTACGGCCAACAGCATCTAAGGTTTATAACTATAATTATTCATCATATATAATTCTAGCGAAATACTTTTATGGCACATTATGTGTTTTTTTATTTGCGTGCGTCGTGTTCTACTACCCGTCTGGGCTATCCGCATATATAGGCATACCCTAATTGAAAAAAATAAGAAAGTAAGGTAGAGTGGGAAACCATTAAGGGAAAAATAAAATCTTTAGTACATCCAAACGGGATTTAAACTTCGAGGTTCCCGTCAGCTGCAATCTATGTAAAATGAGACCGACACCATTGCCCTCCATGTCCACCAGTGTGGGCTTTATCATGCTACAAGATTGGTGAGTGAAACTGCAAGAGTAGCGCGTTAGACCACTCGGCCACCAAAGCGGGTTTAATTATAAAATGAACCTCTTAGTTTTTACTTTTAATGTCGATAGTTTGGCATTTATATTAACTTACATTAATTACTACAGCATTTGTGCTAGCAGCTAATACAATAAATATATTATATTCAATATTTATAAACAAAATCGTGGTCAGTTTCAATATTAATTAGCCTAAAAACTTTAGTGAAAATACTTTGCATTAATTAAATACATTATACATTACATTATTTTAGGATCCATTCTGAAATGTTAAATACATAATAATTAATAATATGTGTGTAACCATATTTTACGAACCTATATACATATTTTTAGAGTGTGGAAATCATATTTTTATTGTGTTTCAGATTAAAATTTAATTTAATTATCTGATGCAATTGAGTAATCACTCTAATATACGTTCGAATATTTCAATTACGAATATAACGATGCAAATAGATATAAAAAATTTCATCGGCCTATGTAATATTGTAATTTCATAAATTAATCATTTCCCAAATGTGTTTTAAATATTTTCGTCAGATTAATTTAAAATCCACTCGTTGATGTTAATATTTAAAACACAAACCTACTTTTATGGTTTAAAAAAAAATCATTGAGTTAAAAATAATCAAATGACATAAAGACTTTACTATCGGATTTTTCTGTACATCAAACACTGTAACAATAGGTAGTATCAATTCCAAATAACATAATTTAAAAAAAATCAAAATTTTTAACTAATGATAATAATCATAAACACATTAAAAGTGCGTCACATAATCCAAGGGATCCCTCATATTCTTCCGTTTGTGAACTAATTACACACATGCATTAACATTTGTACACTCGCAAAGGTAATTAATTAAACTTTAGCTCGATATGACGTATTAGAGCTCTTGGTTCGATTACTGTGAGTGGTAGATACACTAATTTATTTATTAATTTGTTATTGATTGTTTGTAAAAGTGGTGAGGGGGAAAAAAAGGAGCTTTAAGCGGTGGCATTCGGATAAAGTGTTGTTATCAAAATGTGCTGAACAATCATCCCTACATTTTCAAACAGATTTTTTTCACCCTCTATTAATAATATTGGGTAATTAGATGAGGAGTTGACGCGGCGCTAATTGGACGTGACGTGGGTAGGATGGGAAGGGGTTGACTTAACTGTAATATCGCCATGCACTTTGTGTATACTTGCATCATCATCATCATCATCATCATTGCGGTGTTTGTAGTGCATCAGCTCACAGCTCACAAAGAGCCGCCCGCTTACATCACTAAATTATATTACTGAGTACATATACGTTATATGGAGTCGATTAAAATGAATAGTTGACAAAATGGTTGAGAGTAGATTTTAAAAATAAAAATAAACTCAGACACAAAAGCTCTTTATAAAATGACGAGAGCGAACACAATGAGACGGAAATTGAATGTCATTAAAAAAAGCTCTTCACACTAACCCAAACACAACATATTCCTCCAGTGTAATGGCATCCGAGTTGATAAATTATTATTAGTACCGCGTCTTACTACCCGTTCGGGTTATACGCACTTACGCTAATGTGTAATAGTAGTGTGATTGTGAGATGAAATGAAGAACCTACAGTTCAACGTGGAATCCGAACCACGGTGGAGGCCTGGCATTCCTCACATTCACAAGATGTCTTGTCAGAGGTGAAGGAAAGGTTTGGTAATCAGATAAATCTTTGCCGAGACCGAGGATCGAACCCCGGCCGCCAGCACAGAAGTCTGACACCTTACCCCTAGACCGCCAGGTCACCCCGAGTTGATAAAGTTCAGAATAAAAATTTAGTATAATTTTTTTTTAGCTCGGAGTTTTACCACCTGTTCGGGTTATAGGTATATACACTAATTACGTTAATGAGATACGGGAGCAGGAATGTTGATTTTAAAGGAAGTGTATCCGCATTTGCGTGGAGGGAGAGTGGAAAACCATTTTACAAAAAACTCAGTACACCCAACTGGGATTCGAACACCGATCTACTCGTCATCAGCAGTCTAGTTTAACACGAAACTGACGCTTTAGACAATGTAGCCACCAAAGCAGGTTAGTATAAAAATAATTCAAATATAGCAATATTATAGATAATATTAGAGGCAATATTTTCTGGAATGTAATTTTGTGAAAAATGTTTATAAATTAACTATTAGTCTACTATGAGATAACTTACCCTAGTTTATTTCAATTATTATTTTAGTGATTTATAGCTTCCTAATAATTTTTATTTATATTATTGTTCCTGCTTCGAAATTTATTATGTATAAATACAACAAAAGAGGCCAAAAGGAGATTAAGCAAATCTTCAGGTAAAATAAATATTTACTCGTATAAATCTGCTTTGGTGACAAGATGGTCTAACGCGCTACTCCAGCGATAGAATAGACTGCCGATTATGAGGATATTAAGGTTAAAATCTCGGTCAGGTGTACTGAGGGTGTTTTTTCCAAAATGGTTTATGGTTTTCCACTCTGACTCAACGCAATTGTGAGTACATTTCTTAAAAATATAGCCTCCCTAATCCCTAAAACTATCATCGTAATTAATACACGAGCGTCTAGACCGAACGGGTAGTAAGACGCTGTGCTAAAAAAAAAAGTCTATATTTGAAATAGTTTCAACAATTTCACAACTTTTTTTTTTCGTAGTAGATCAGTAAAACTTTGACATTAAAGAACATCGTTATATCACCAGGCAAGCGCCTTTTACAAATCATCCAAGTCAGTGACTTTTCAAATCGAGAAAACGCTCTCCCGAATTGGGTCCGGCAGGCGGTGGGAAAGGCCGGTATTTGTCTTTAGAGAGGATGGTAGAACCACAGTAAAAACTAAAAAAAAAAAACCTAAAAAAACACGCATACTGAATTTAAGTTAAATTTAATCCTGATCATTCGGGTCATATTTACTTATTTTAGCCTGCAAAAGTAGCGTGAAACCTTTTTTTAATACACAAAAAAATTCAATTTTATTTTCTCTATATAATGTTACTTTACATCGAACTTAGCAAATTGATTTTCAAAATCAAATTCTAATCAGTACTTGGTAAAAAAAAATCCTCCATCCTTTGTTGATGCCTGTTTATTTTTTTTCTATTAACCATTGTTTTTTTCCCCACCAAATACTTTTAACCCCCTACTAACATTATAGACACACACACATACACTCACATATGAGAGTGTGCAATAATGTGTGTGTGTGTTGGCGACATAGCCAGCGGATCACATTTACACGCAATTAAAAATAAGGACCTTAAATCCGAGGGGTGGGGGGTATAGATATCCCCTTCCTCAACACCCCCTCCCCCTTCCCAAATGATTACACATTAAGCCAAGCGCAAAGCCCCCCATATTACCTGTTCGGGCATTACGGTCAGATAGAGACAGAGTAAAGCAAAGAGAGTGAGAGAGTAGAGAACGTTGAACGAGAGAATTGAAGAGAAAGAGAGTGATACGCTTAATTAATGTTTCAGCTCTCAAAACCTACTAAATAATTCCCATATAATTCGTTTTTGTCCCAGGTATAAAATGTATCAGTTTAGAATTAAAACACGAATGAAAATGAAGGGTTATGAGAGGGGAGTTTGTGTGGGATGGGGGTTAAGGGTCGGGTTATATGACGGCTATAAACTGGTATAAGCAAAAACGTTTTCGGCGAAAAATTAAAATAATCTACTCGTATATATTGTGTACTAGCATTGAGCTTTTTTTAAAGCTGAAATTAGCTACTTCACCCTCACAGAAACCTACCATAATCTCCTTCATTTTCAAATTATTTTAAGATGACGTAAGACTGTTGAAAGTATCTGCAAATACCAACCAATCAAGAAGTCATCGCCTTAGCGAATAAAACTATTAGATTCTGATTAATAACTAATATCTTCTCACTAAGATCGCCTATGTTTTCCAACCCAAGTAAATGTTTCTCTTAAGTTGGGATGGAAGGGGATACGATAAAAAAGACAGTGTTTTTGCAGGGTTTTTTTAAGGAAAAACTTTTTTGGCCGAAATAAATAAAATATTTCTCCAGGGCAAACTTAGAATTTAATTTTCTTCACATGATGACCTCAAAATTTCTTGAATAACCGTCAAAGGTGTCCTGGAATTTAATGACAGTTTTTTCTTTTCATTAAAAAAAAGTTTGTCATCTAATGCCGTTAAGATTATGGCAGATATTCAACAACTGTTGATACACCATGTTAAGAAAATTAAACTCTTTGATTTTATTAAATAAATATTGTATTTATTTTGACCAAAAATGTTTAGCTATAAAAACAACCAAAACACTGGCCTTTTCACGCACTACCTACATTCCCACCTTAATGGTCCCTAAGATTATTCTTTTCTATTTCTCTCCCCTCCCAACCAACAGGTTAACTTTAAATGAAAGAGTTTATCTAATATACTGGTGATTAGTCCATTTTCGAGAGTGTTCTTTAAGTATGGTCCAACACGGTCTTTTCTTGATTACGCGTTAATCTTGAAGGTAATGTACCCACGAATTTAGGGATGATATCCAGTCTTAAATCTTAATGAGTTCCCTCTATGGTGGAATTTCTAACGAAAGGGAGGGTCACGTGGGTTGAAGAAACGTTTACTTTGAAATTATCAATCCAATTTTTAGAAAGAAAAAAAAATCTTTATTTGATTTTTAGATTAGTCTATATTTTGTTCACAGAATTGAATATCACAATTCTTTTATTATTATTTTCGCAAAAATAAATTAATGCAGCCTTTCAAGAATTGAAACTTGACCTCTTACTACCAAGTCACGGTCGAACACACAAACTCAACGACCATTTCTATAAATAAATTGTTTTGTTATGAAGGAATCGCGCTCTAAAAGAGGGGTTGCGCGAATTTTTACACATCCTATATAGAATACATAGTTTCGACACCTTAATTCAGTCAGTAGCGTCTCTGTCTACTGAGCTAAGGGTTTAGAGTTCAATTCCTGGCATGGCTGAAAAATGTATCATTGGCGAGATGTGGGATTACCCTTTCACAGTGATGAATTAACGGCCGGGGACTGGTTGTTGTGCTTGTCCTAGTCTTAAGTTAAATTATAAGACATATAAAGTTACGACAGGCCTAGTAAGCTGGTAGTGAAAAATATATGGCTTGAATAACAAACTGCCACAGGTTAGAAGCTCTAATTGACGTAAAAAAATAAAACAAAACATAGTAGCCCAAACCAGTGAATACGAGGACTAGTTCATCTAGTCTGGTTGCCATAGACGGGGAGGTCAGGGTGCAAATATCGACTGGGTTTAGAATAGGGAGAGAGGGGTCTATTCCTAAATGGTTCCTCAATTCTCTGCTTTGCAAATAGAGGTACACTTCTTCTAAATTTCACCTTCATAATATTTACTTCACTAGTTATTTAGCACCACGTCTTACTAACTGTTCGGCCTATACGCATATGTTCATGATAATGTGTTAGGTATGAAGAAGATTGAATTTAAAGTGTATCCAAATTAGCGTGATGGGAGACTGGAAAATCCTTTAGGATAAACCACTCTTAGAACATTCAATTGAGATTCGAACCCTAATCTTCACGTTATCGTCAGTAAAGTATATTGCGAGAGTGACGCCTTAAACCAGGGAAGGCAAATCTATGGCGAGATTTGGGTGGCACTAACCAACATGAAATAAATGAAACATTAACTAAAACTTTTCCCAACGTGGTACATTTTTTTTTTAAGTCAAAAATATTTCGACAGTTATGTCATATTACAACGAACTCTATTATGTCAATGGTTAGAAATAGTCTTGTGTACTGTTGAAAAACAAGTTATGAACAGAAATTAATTTCTTGGCTAGCAAAATACAACATGTTTCAAATTAATATAGAAAATATTATGTAAGTTTCTGATTTTAACATATATATTCATTTATTTCCACTCGAGGTATTACTTTCAATGTTTTTACTTTAAGTTATTGAAATTAATATGGTCTCAGACACCCACTTTGACAACTAAAGATATTTAGTCATTCTTAAAATATTTACAATTTGATTTGAATTATTCAAGATAATTTCATAATATCTAACTAGTTTTTATGTTTAAACAATGGTTAAAAACGTATATAAGATATGACACACTAGACTAGTCCAAAATTCTTATCGTCCATAAGTAGCACACTGGTTGTAAGAGTTCCACCATTCTTGTCTTAGCTCATTATCGTTTTTATTTTATTTAGTGCCGCGTCTTACTACCCGTTCGGGTTACACGCTTAAGTACTAATTACGCTAATTGATTAGGAAGATTGAATTTAGAGTAAGTGAACCCACATTAGCGTGGAGGAAGAGTGGAAAACAATTTAAGAAAACTCATCCACAGTTCACCCGACCGAGATTCGAAACCTCAATCTCCCCGTTCTCGGTGGTTTAACTCAACACGAATGGCGCGCTTAGCTCATTCGACCAGGGCTAGTGAAATATGATTTTAGGCCTATTTATTTACCGACGTTCAGTAGGTCGCTTACCACTATTTAAAGGGGGGGAATCAAACAAACAGTACCGATACAATCAACTACATCCCATTCAAATGATGCAATATTGTGACCATATATCACCCGTAGTCAAATGGGGCACTCAAATTAAGTCGAGTTATTTGGCGTGTTAGGTCATCATGTAAATCACGAGGAATCATATATTTCAAACGGGAGATTCGGGGGAGGGGGGGATGAAGCTACGGGACTTAATTAAATGTAACCGTAGCTACTTTATTTTTAATTGGGTAAACAGGACAACATTTTTAAATGGCACGATGTCCAGTTTTTTAAGCTTAAAAACAAACAAAATAACATTAACTTATTTTTAAATTAACATTAATATGAACTTAACCAGATCAGTGTTAATATTATTTGTGCATTTAATGCAATACTTAAGAAAATTATTTACTTGAGGTATTTAACGTGTAATTTCTGAACCGACTGATTATATCAGCATACGACTTATTAGCTGACTTAAATCTATAACAGACACAACATCCAGACCCCCCGTCGTTAATGTATAACTGTGAAAGGGGTATCCACATTTCACCAATGATTAAATTTTTCGGCCATGCTAGGAATCAAACCAGGGACTCTTATCTCAGTAGAAAGACACGCTACCGACTGAACTAAGGTGTTGGGATATATATATATAATATATAATATATATATTATATATATATATAATATATATATATAATATATAAATATATATATTATATATATATATAATATATATATTACAGACACGCTCCCGAATGAATTAAGGTGTTGTTTGGAATATATATATATATATACACACACTACAGACACGCTACCGAATGAATTAAGGTGTAAGACAATAGGTAAACATGAATTATTCTATTGCGCCCGCACATGAGGCATGGTTAAGATAATATGTGTAGAGCTACCGTATGTGACTTCTCCTCGGAATTGAACCCAGACCTTTTCACAAATGGCCACTAAATGTAATTCGACTCTAATATCCTTGATCGGCTAAGAATATATTGCTTTTTATCCAGATGAAAATTGTCATCTTATAGTAAGTAGCCTTAGCTTACTAAATGAACCTAAAATTAAGTTTAAATATCCTAAATTTTATAAATTTATTTTCACCCCGTTTTACCACTTGTATATTTTTTGTGCATCTATATTAATTAGGCTAGGTTTTTTTAATAGATTAAAAAGGTAGAATGTATACGCAATGTACCAGCATCAGCGTATAGATAAAGAAAGTGAAAAAAACATTTTTTTTAAACTCAGTACACCCGATCGATATTCTAGCCCCAATCTCCCCATATTTGACAATCCGGCCCATTGTAAGAGAGACGCCTTTATACCATGCGATTACCGAAGATTCTAGTATTAAACTAATTTGTAGGGCTGGAGATAATCTAGTATGTGTGCTTAGAGAATGTGGGTTAAATACAATATTAATAAAATAATATAATAACTAGCAGCTGTAAATTCGCTCATTAATCATATTATTAGGGCACAATAATAAGATTTAATTTAAAAAAAATATTTAATACTAAAAAGACTAATCGAAATATGATAGCGTTTTGGTTTTACTAGAACTTGAGATTTTTTTTTTCAAAATTTTCCATCAATTTCCATAAAATATCTAAACGCTCTTTACATATTTCTTTTAGGAAACACTACTATTTGTAGGAAATAAAATAAATAAATAAATATCTGTAGTATTTCACATGCCGATGGCTTCAATTCCAACATTAAGACACTCGAGTAAGTTGACAAGCATATAGCTCGAATGGGCGGTAAGACATGGCGCTAAAAAAAAGATTGATATTTATTTTACACATTTATAATTTAAAGAATGCGTTTAATGTTACTAATCTCAAGGAGAGAACATTATGGGAATAATATTAAACCGTATAAGACTGGTTAATAATTTACAATTTGTAATAACGATCCGTTTCCCAAATTGTTTTATAGGCCTAACTATTTGATGTCATATTTAAATCTCACAACAGAAAATAAAAAGGTTAATATCACATCTAAACCACCAATGTTGAAAATTCTCCAATATACATTTAACAATCAGGTATTTCAGGGCTTTAAAACGAACTTACTGACAAACCTCAACAGAGAAAAGAATCTATGTACAAAAAAAAAAAAAAGAGGACAGAATTAACTAAAACAATCATATTACATGACCACCTAAAACACCTTTAAATCCAGGTCCCGTAAACAAAGCCACTATACACTATGGTACTAATGACAACAGTTTGTAACGGTGGATGAGGTAGGTGGTGGGGTGTGAGGGAGCTAGCTGTCCATCTATCCGCACACATACACACACGTTGCACCATCTCCCAAACTATAATCCCTGGGATGTCAGGTTAACTTCAACCCTACTCCCCCTACCTCTCTGCTTCACTTCTCTATAGTTTGTTGTCTAGGTGATGAGTTGTTGGGCTCACATAATCTCAGGATTATTCCCGAAAACCTACTCCCCTCCAACGCCTCCCCCTACCCCTTTTCTAAAACCCACAAATACTAACAACCCCTCCCCCTTGGCATAATGCAACACTAGCCCACAAACAAGTGATGGGAAAGGTAGGTAGGGGGTTGACGTCCAACCAAAGTGACGGTGGTAATACCTCGGTGCAAGCCTAGGCATCGTTTCACTGTTCGTTCGTTTGTATGTTTGTATGTTAGTTAGATCATGGCGCTATGCATTTAGAGTGGCGGTAACGGGGGGAAGAGGGTATTGAATTGCATGCGCCGGCTCTACGATAATAATGTATTAATCCTTTTTGGATGGATTAGTATGTTACCTGTGTGCTGTTGTTTTGGGTGTTTGGGCAAGCGTTCCTCTGTGACTAGGAAACAGCGGGGAGGAAGGGGGGGGGGGCAGATTTTTCTCCTAAAATAGAGCGGGTAAAAGGGAGGAGAGGTATCGGAAATGTGTGCAGGTGGTTTTTTTTTATGTTGTGTAAATGACCTTGCGTGCGAAGCACCAGTTGAATTTCAAAACGACAGTGAATTATTATCTTGTTCAATTACACTTACACTGTTCATGGAAACAGTTCAAGCGTCGATATTAATTAAATAATCCCCAATCTCATCTAAACAATTTCAGATATATATCGATACTAAAGGTCAGTACTAAAGAGTAAACCAGTCCCAGTATCTGTTTCTGTATCGGCGGAGTTAAGGTCGTCTTTCTCCCAACGTAGGTCGCGAAAAGCTATTCACGGCCATAAAAGTGTTGGTTTTGCATAGAGGTGTGAAAAAGAATATTTCACTAACGACCATCGCGTGACCGTGAGAGGAAAATTAAATTGATCACCTGAAAAAATAATGAAGAGAGCCGAATCAAAGAGTACAATGGTGTAACAATTTGATTTTTTGTTAGTAGTTTCATTATATTAATAAAGAATCGTTGCAGCGATGACTGAATATTATTGCACTAAAATGTATTCTAGATTTTTTATTTGAAAAATATATATAGTAAGACCTCACTTGACTTTATAATTAAAAGTTTACTCGTTAAAGGCTATCAAATTACATGGGTATTTAGTTTTCATTGTTTGATTTGAATCAAAACTTATATATTTCCTCTTTCATCCACGATGAGAAATTTAAAGCGACCTCTCTTCCAGCTCTCTATCTATTCCTTGCACTATACCACTCAAGTAAGAATTATTAAGCTGTTATTATTTTTTAACCAAAGAGAAATGTTTTAATTACCGATATACGATAATGCGCAAATAAAGATTTCCATGGTGATGTAAACAAATAATGATTGTACAGTTTAGCCGCTGCCCACACAGAATGAAAATATGGAGAATTCACAAGGGAAATTTAATTTTAGGCAAATATTTTTGCCGGCATCCTGGACCTCTAACCTTTAAAATGACTTCGTTGAATAAACTCGGTAAAACCGTTTATTTTAAACTATCAAAAATGGGCTAATTAAATTATATATAAAAATGTATGTGTGTGTGTGTGTGTGTGTGTGAGGCGAGAGAATGTGTGTGAGGCGAGAGAATGTGTGTAAGATAAAGAGTGTGCATGAGAGAAAGTGAGAGAGAGTGTGTGGGAAATATAAAGAGAATATGTGAGATAGAATGCGTGATACAGTGTGTGAAATGTGTGTGTATGAAAAAAAGATAGTATAACATTTTAGGAGAGAGATTGTGTGAAAGAGAGAGAAAATGTGGGGCATGTGAAAGAGAGTTTGAGAGAGGAAGTTAGAGATGGAGAGATTAGTTTTGAGAAAGAAAATTAGAGTGAGAGAGAATTTTAGACATAGTTTAAGAGAGAATGTTGGAGAGAAAGTTAAAGAAAGAGTTAGAAGGGGAAATTGAGAGTGTGAGTTTGAGATAAAGCGAGTTAGCCAGAGAGTGAGTTTGAAATTGATAGAGCGAGGTTGATACTTAGAGAGAGTGAGAGTAATTTTGAGAGAGTTTGAGAGAGAGCTTTTAAGTGATAGAGAGCGAGAATTTGACAAGTGGAGAGCGTTTGAGGAAGAGAGAGCTTTTGAGGGAGATATCATTTGAGAGAGAGCTTATGAAAGAGATTATAATAAAGATAATGTGAGAGAACTTGTGTGTTAGAGTGTGTGTGTGTGTGTGTGTGTGTGTGTGTGTGTGTGTAAAGATTGTGAATGAGAGTGTGTGAGAGTGTTAGAGAGAATGTGTGTGAGAGCGTGAGAGAGAGTGTGTCAGATAGAGATAGAGAATGTGAAAATATAGATGTGTTACACAAAACATTACGGTACTTTTCCCTCAAAATTAAGTATCAACATGAAAACATAACTGAACCTACTGTATTTGTAAGAATGTGAAAAGATAGATGGAGTACACAAAACATTACTTTTAAAAATTATATCCTCAAAACTATGCGGCAGAATGAACATCAAAACCCATTATTTGAAAAAAATTATTACCAAAACTAATACTTAATAGTTAAAATGGCTATTTTTAAACATTATTCAAGATAATATGATCGTTTTTGAGTTCATAATACATACCAAAACATATTTAAACAATGTTTTATCATGCGCGAAATAAAACGTAGCCAATGTTTTCACGAACTTATAACAACTAAACCTTTTAGCTTTCAAATTATGTTAAATATTATTGATTTAAATGCGTATTAAAGATTACAACATTCCAATAAAACTAATGCTTCCCCAGTTCAAGCATCTCAATCTAGATGTGTTATGAGCATCATCCAAAGGGAAATATTCAGCCAAAGAGAAAATTGTGATATGTTCGAACCAACAATTAATGAAGACTGTTAGTCAAAGAGATATATTTTGTTTAGAGATGCATAGCCATGCAGCAAATAACGGTTTCCCTGGTGATTAATCAAAGAATGAAAAAGTGAAAATTATCTGTGAAAATTTGGTTTTCGTGGAAAACTACTATTTTTCCCGGTATCCTGGACTCCTGACCGTTAAAATGAGTGGTCGTTTGTCAAGATTTGTTCGGTCATTTCCTCTTAATTTCTATTACCGGAAACGGGCTTATCAAATTATGTAAAAGGATGTACTAGCTATCAAACATTTCCAATTAAAACGAGACTAGGTAAATCATATCACATTATTTTTTAAATATGCATATATATACATATATGTGAGTCTTTACCTCCAGCAAAGAGAGACAAACCAAACATATATATGTTTCGCTTCTTGATTGGACTAGACAAGACTGAACAAATGTATAAATCTGTTTTCAGCTACAAAGAGGCAAGCCCAAATAAGGAAACGAGAAACTTAATGGTTTGTTTTGGTGTTGGATTTATTATAGTATATAAAAATTGGGTCCAATTAGGGAAGAAGATAAGGGGGTGGTGGAGGAAGTTACATAACGGTGAGTTAGATACCCTTTATTCAACACAATACATTGTTAGGGTAATCAAATATTGTAGATTACAGTGTGCGGGTCAAGCAGCACGAATGGGAGACTCTATAACCGTGATCAAGGTACTGACCGGTAAACCCAATTGGAAATAGACCATTGTGAAGACCTAGATACAGAGAGAAGGTTAACATTAAAATTGACCTGAAAGAAATGGGGTGTATTGAGGTGGACTGGATATAGCTAATTCAAGATAGGGACAGGGTGTATTGAGGTGGACTGGATAGAACTAACTCCAGATAGAGATAGGTGGCGTACTTTTGTAAGTGCGGCAATGAAATTTACAGTTCCTAATGCCATTGAGTAAGTAAGTATGAAATAGACGAACCCAGTACCAAGTTGGTTTTTTGGTTGATACGCTTTAAATTGGGAATGTAGGCAACGCGAGAAAAGGCCAGTATTTTTGCAGTTTTCATAGCAAAACATTTTTTGGGGGGGCCAAAAAAAATAAAATATTTTTCCAGTAAAAAAATAGACTTTAATTTTCTTTACAGTGTTATATCGACAGTTGTTGAATATCTGTCATGAGCATAGCGCATTAGTTGAGAAACTTTTTAAATGAAGAGAAAAAGTTACAATTACATTCCAGGACACTCTTGACAGATATTCAACAACTGTTGATATCACCATGCGAAGAAAGTTAAACTTTACGTTTCTACTGGAGAAATATTTGAATATTTATTTTCACTATAAAAATGTTGTGATATAAAAAATTCAAAAACTCCTTTTCTCACGTCCCTTACATTCTCACCTTAACGAAGTCGTGAGTTATTTAACGACTTAATCCATGGGGTAGGAATAATGTGGAGGATAGTTTTAAAAGAAGCGTTGATAATATAACCCATATTTACCAAGTAGTCGCCAGTCGTCTTGCGAACAAAACTGATGGTTTTAAAAATAGTTCTCCAAAAAAGATCGCTAGTATTTTCCATAACTGATAAAAGTTTTTCTTACTATCAATAAGTTTCTCTTTCTATTCTCTCCCAGTCAAAAGAGGACATTGAAAAATGGATGAATAGAGGTGGCTAATATAGCTCACCCGTCTCCTTGTGCTAACCAATCAACTGAGACTGTCAAGGTAGTGTAGAGCAGAGGTGGGCGACGTATTTTCAATGGAGCCGTTGATGTAGCGGACGAGAAATGAAATTCACCCCCCCCCCCCCC
>CABEEJ010000348.1:236345-276736 GCA_901482245.1 Timema douglasi
CTATCCCCAGTTCACCCGACCGAGATTCGAACCTCGATCTCCCCGTCCTCAGCGGTCGAGCTCAACACGACAAGCGCGTTAGCCAACTACGCCAAGCGCGTTAGCCAACTACGCCAACGAGGCGGGTTTTAATAATGTTGATAATGGATTTCGAAATATTTATTTTTATTCACAAAATTTTGTTTGCGCTTCTCTTTGATCTTACTCCAGTAACAAAAAAGAAGTCAGTCGTACTGTACCACACTAATCGAGAAAAGAAAGTTCTAACCCCTTGAGTAAATTGAAGAGCGTAGTCGGCCAGATCTGAACCTAGGAGTAGAGTCAATAACTACCCCCTAAACCCCACTCTATAAGAGGTGTATGAATGGGACAGAGAAGAAGTGTCTTCCAGTCTCCTCCCAAAGAAGAATACCACCCTCTTTGCAAAGAGCCAGGGATCTTGAGACCTAGTCCGGGTTAAACCCCTCTACCCCGGGACCTCAGAGTAACAGGGGGGGTGGGGGGGTTACTGCGACAGAATCCAAGAGGCAATTTCCAAGGATTCCTCCTTCCGCCATCTTCTCGTTGTAACCATCCAAGGCACCTTCCCTCTGGCTCTATAATATAGATTATCGTAATTTGTAACATATTAGCCTGGATCTTGCGCGCACCTAAGCGAGAATGTTCCGACCTGAAGGCATTCTTAAAGATGTTAAATAAAGGACCGCTCTCGAGGGTCTTTTTTAAAGGGGTCGGTTTTTGGGAGTCTTTGACTTTCACGGATGTTTATATGAAAGTGAAGACAATTATATTTATTTATTACCATGGGTTCTAAAAGGGTTTATAAAATATATTCTATCCAGGGTATTAGTGTTGCACCAGAAAGTGTCTTGTTTTAAATGATTCCAAAACGTTTTAACTGTATTTTTTGGGGGGATAGAGGGCTACAGTCGAATTTTTGTAGGAAGAATCTTATCTGACAGATAGTAAATTTAATAAAGATACTTTCACGTATTTATACATCAAGTGATGTGATCTAGGGTGGAACATTTTGATGGATATACTCAATAAGTATAAAATCTGTACTAAAATTAGATCAATTTTGGGCGAAAAAAGATTTTCTTTTCTAAAAGGCCCTTGCTATTAAAATTGAACTGTATTAAGTTAATGAGTGTAGGGACAAAACCACCGTAAGTTAAACAAGGCTGTATTTCCCTTTAATAATTTAAATCAAGATTATTAATTTAATATATTCAATAATTCACTATGTTACATATTTTTTGTAGAAGGTACGCGACCTCGTTATATTTTATATCAAGATCAATTATTATTGATTAAAATTATATCTTAATTCACATTATTATTCTAATATTTTACACATTACTCGATAAATTTATCTGCCGCAAATGGTGTCAGTCTCTTATTGTCTTGTTTACCAATAACGGTGAGGTTTGTGCTCGAATCCCGTTTGGGCGCTTGTTCTAAATCGTTTTCTACTCCTCTTGATGCAAAATTTGTGATATTTGAAATTTGGGGGGGGNGGGGGGGGGGGGGGGCTCAATTTAAAGGGAGTCCGTAGGTCTTGACCGGGTAAAATTTTAGACCCTGGATGACTTTTGAAGATATTTGAAAGAGGTTTATTTTTCTTGTATAACACTTTTTTGTATGTCCTTCTTTTTCAAAATATATAGTAACAATATAGTAAGAGCTTGTGTGAAGAAGAACGTGGTATTTTCTTTTTCGGTTAACATTTAAAAATGATGGGTAGGCCCGTCTATATATTTTTATTTTATAAGTAATGATACCACCCAGTGGTATTTGTGGTGTTTTTAACGTCCTGGCTCCCAAGCCGAAAGCCAAATCGGAAGCCCTCCTCCAAACAATTTCCGAAACCTAGATGCCCTTAGAAGCTATTTAGAGTGGTCCACACTTGGAAAAATTTAAGAAAATTATTCTCTTAAGAAGTTATTTGGAGTGGTTCTCATCCAGAAAATATATTTTTTTTAATTTGGAGTTTTCTAAAAGATTCTTAAAATGTTCCTCTCCTGGAAAGCTTTTGAAAATTTATTACTTGTGGATGCTTTATAAAGTGATTTTCCTCTAACAAATTTTTGAAAACTAGTTGCCTCTATAAACATTTTAGAGCGGGTATTTAGTGGCAATTTTTAAAAATTCTGAGCCTCTGGAAGATAAGTTGTAGTTAGTGTTTAGTGCACACAACAAAAAAAATATTTCTTACATTAATGTAGGTGCGACAGGTCTTACTGAATGCCAGGGTTATCCACAACGTACAATTAAGATACTGTATGTGGAGGGCGTAAACTACCAGAGAGGAAAAACTTTACATATCAAAATGTCTTCCTATATTATTTAAAAGAGAAAAAATCTCTCAAATACAGAAAGAATATTTGTTTGAAAGTTTTAAGTAAAACACAATTCTTGATAGTTCGCATTGCATCTAAGTTATTAGTGGTACGCAAAACAACCCATTACGAGGCTTTTTTTTGTAGGCTTAATCACATTTTGAATTTATTCTGGGCCTCTCGTCAGATACCCTACACACTAGAATGTAATTTAAGCCTAGTGATTAAACATTGGCCCTACATTCTGGTGTCCTTTAATTTTGAAATATATCATCCAGGGTAGCGGCGGGGACGATTACAATTTTAGGCCCAGCTAATTTCCGCTGATAATGTATTTATTTTACACGCCTTTAAACAGCGCTGATAATGCCTACACTTTAAAATTCTTTTACTTGCCCAGGTTTTCCAAGCCAAAGAATATTTACTTTTCCATTATTTTATAATAAAAGCTATTGTCCAACACACATAATCTCATAATTTTCATTGCCTTCTATTAAATTAGTTATACAAATATCATCAATAAATCACATTAGTTAGGGATAGAACTAATAGTTTAGACTTGGTAAAGCCTTCTACTACTATTGCAAAAAAACACTTCAGTAACATTTTAAAATTTATCTGACTTCTCCTTGTCTTTTCATGTCACACCCAATTAATTCGCTTTTACAGGTTTTCTTTGTTTTCCATATACACCAATTTTGTCCTAAAAGGTAGCAGTCTTAGTTTCATGGACGTAAGAAGAATTTAATTTTGGGAGAGTTCCAAATTGTAAGTCTATGACATGATGTTTAGACTTATGAGAAATAAGAATTTTTTTTAAAAAAACTGTGGAGGGATCTTATTTGTGTGATGGGTAAAAGGGGAAATATCAAAATTTATTTACTATATAATTTTTCCCCCCTCCTAGTTAATGTTTAAAAATTGGATGCCCTAGAACGTATTTGAAGTGGTCTTCAAAAGTGGAGTTTTTAAAAATTATATTAATTAAAGAGAACTAAAGTGTAAAGTATGTTTGTATGTACGCATGCATGTATGTATGCATGTATGTGTGTATGTATGTATGCGTATGTATGTGTGTATGTATGTATGCATGTATTTGGGTATGTATGTAGGCCTATGTATGTATGTATGTGGATAGCTCGGATGTGTAGTAAGACGCAGAGACAAAAAAATAATTGTCTTTATTAAAATAGATATAATAATAATAGCATTAGGCTATGTATTAGTAATATTTCACCAATCAAGGCCATAAATACTATACGCTGTATCGGACAGTCATGTGAACATACTCGGTGTAAGGTAGAATATTCTACGGTAGTCCAATCTGTCACAGTAGGTCCCGAGCTCCCTCGTAATGTCACAACAATTCTTCCAGCAGCTAGATCACACCCCCAATCCCCTTTCCCTCCGTATAAATCTCACTCTTAAACACCCCCACCAACTCCTGGGTGCAATAGCAGTTGACCACAAGTTTTAGCCATCGGGGCTATTTTCCACCCCGTGCGTCTCATACACTTCATAAAACGAGGGTGCTTCGGGTTGGGTAAATATGTTGGAGGGGTGAATTTAATGTTTCTCAAATTTTGGGCTATATTACTCAAATAGACAAAATTAACTAGGTACTAGTTTTTAGTAAAGAAGCTATTACAAATTGCATAAAAAATTATTACATTTTTAATTTGATAAAGAATTGTCAATTTATAAAGAAACGCCCAAATGGTATTATCCTTTACTCCTCTCAATACGCAGAGAGATAAATTTTTGAGCCTCAAAATATAATATTGTTACCTTTTTTCTTCCCCTCCTTTCTACCTCGTCGAATCTGGTAACAGTACGTACATTTTTTAATGTAAACGGAATCAACCACATATTTTAAATATCTTTGTTTAGAAATGAATGAAAATCTAAAATTTTGTGTTGGAAGTAAAGCTTAATATAAATAAGTAAACCCAGTAAATAATTGATTAAAATATGATACTATAAATATTGATTTGATAAATTTCATAAAAGTTTAGGAGACATTTACTCAGTTTCTTATTAATATTTCTTGGTTAATTAAATACAAAGACCATCCCATTTGTATTTAACACGAGTATATATGTCAATATGAATTTATATAGCTTTATATATATATATATATATATATTAGGTCATATTATGATACGTATCTTTTACACGTAAAACGATAACTGTGTAATGACTTCAGTCTCCTATCGTCTGATTTGCCAAATAATGTAGTTTTTGGTGATGTTTCATAAGAAAATGAATTAATGCCGAAGTAGTCTGATGTTTTTGCTGGAATAATAATAATAATAATAATAATAATAATTATAATGGTAAATATTAGCCTTCATATCAATACTAGAAAAAACACAAGTTGTATAATATTATTTTTGAGATAGTCTTATTTTATAAGCATATATTAAGTCACAATATATTGCCTCTATATATATTAGATAGGCCTAATAGTATATATAAAATAACTATGAAGGTGATTTATGTGTGTGATATTTTTATTTATAGCATATAAAATTAAGTTACATCCTATTAGTAAAACCACCCATTTTACGAACTGGGCAAATCTCTGTACATTCCATGACCTGACCTCTTCTCTTGACCATTTCACGAAGTGGGCAAAAATATTGCATGAACTCTTATCCATTTAATAAAATGTAAAGTATTGTCCTATCTACCAGAGGATTAACTGAAATTTGTTTTCAGATATATGCTATGATTTCCCAACCTAGCTAAACCTAACCTTCCATTCTAAAACCTTTATAGGTTTGGACCAAGCCTGTTCTTCGCTTGTCAATTTAGCGGGCCGGGCAAATGAATTGGGTAGAGCTTGAAGCTTCCCAGTCCATGAACTTGAGAAGCACAAGCGCTACTCAATTCATGAAAAAGGGCGAGTTCTTGGCCGGTCCATGAAATTGAAAAGGCATAAATTGTCCAATTCATGAAATGCCCAATATCACTTTTAGAGTGTCACATATATAAATGAGAGTTAGATATAAATGCTTCCCAACTACACATTAAGTTGCGGTTCCCTCTGTATGCTTGTCAACAAGTGGCGGTCGTTTCATCACTCAATGTCCTTCCTTGCGTCACCCCCACCTTCCCCTTCTGTCCGGTCAGCTCCCCCTTAATATCGGACCATTACCAAAGTCATCAGAATCACGGCACAGAGAGTATATATCAGTGTCCAAGGAATCACAAGTTGTCTGAGAGGGTCTTCTTGACGAATGTACCGGAACAATAGCCGCGCGCGTCCTTGGATCAGCTTTTCGCCAATTAAGTCAAGGAGGAAAGATTCTAATCCTGCCAATATCTTGTGTTTACTTTCATTTCAAAAGCCACTGAACACACAAAGTATGAGGGGGGTTTGTGTGTTTTTATACACCACGCGTTGCTCCAAATTTTGGACTACCCGCATTAAATTACAATAATGGGATAGGGATTAGGTAGGCCAAATTTAGAGAAAACGTTACTGAATTTGCTTGTTAAATGTTTCACTTCATAAATTGCAAACATTTATTTTTATATTTAAGTAATTTGGTCGGATAAAAGTAAAAATTGCTAGAGACATAAACTAATTTAAAGTATAAGATAATGTAAACAAACAACTGACTAGACGCGAGAAATCTCTTTTTTTTATCATAAATTAAAAATTCTCTTTTTTGAATGTTTTTGAAAATTAAATTTGTTGGGCACATACTCGGTGTAGCCTATCTCTTTTAAAATATATATTCAATCGTTTGGGCAAAATCCGGGAATTATTATCGAAAGGATATTGCTTAACGTTTTAGATATATATCTATACATTATACTTTGAGTAGAAGATACAAATTATTATAAAACACCTACAAAAAACATTTTTTTTTTACATACTGACCGAGTTAGTCAAACATGTGTCGTGTAGTTTATCTAAAGTCATAAAACAATGATAACAAGAAAATACAGAACGATGACGATATAATAAATCGTTCAAAATAACAGTTTATTTCTCATGAGAATTTCCAAGATTGTAAGTAGCCTATCACATAATTCGTGTGGTATTTTACTTCGAAAATGTCATTTCGATAGATTTACGATTCATCCTTCCCTGTGCACGCAATGTATACACAAATAATTCTCAAAACGCACGCGGGTGAACCTATCGCCCATAAAATATTGATAAACATAGATACACAAAGATGATGTAATTCATTCGAAAATGAAGTAAGGAAACGATTATTTTTTTCAAAGTAGTAAGGTAACTAAAACAACCCCGCTTCGATGGCGTAGTTAGCTAACGCGCTAATTTCGTGTTGATCTAGACTGCCGAGGACGAGGAGATTGAGTTTCAAATCTCGGTCGGGTGAACTGGGGGTGGTTTTTCCTTAATGATTTTCCACTCTCCTTCCACGAAAGTGAGGGTTCACATCCTTTAAATTCAACCTTACCAATTCCTAACACATCAGCGCAATTAGTATTTAAACGTATAAACCGAACGGGTAGTAAGACGCGGTGCTAAATAAATAAATAAACTAAAACAAAAATTTTGATTGGGATATTTACATTTTAGATACTTCATTTAGAGTGCCAGATATATAAACTAATTGGACACCCTTGATGCAAGAATTTAACCCGGGACCTTTAGCTTTGCGCGTACCTGGTTCGATTCCCGTGTCTAAGCTGTAATTTCCCTGTTTTTTTTGCATCACATCTTACTACTTGTTCAGGCTATACACATGTTAACTATAGTGGTGTAGGGGTGAGGAATGTAGGAGTAAATATATACTCACATTTGCGTGAAGAGAGAGTGGTAAACCATTTAGTAAAAAAAAACTCAATACACCTAACCTCGATTTGAACGCCGACTTCCCCGTCACCGCTAACCCATTCTAATGCGAGAGTGGAGAGTTAAACCATGAGACCACAAATCCATTCTAATGCAAGAGTGGAGAGTTAAACCATGATACCACCAATCCATTCTAATGCGAGAGTGGAGAGTTAAACCATGAGACCACCAATCCATTCTAATGCGAGTGTGGAGAGTTTAACCATGAGACCACCAATCCATTCTAATGCTAGAGTGGAGAGTTAAACCATGAGACCACCAATCCATTCTAATGCGAGAGTGAAGAGTCTAACCATGATACCACTAATCCATTCTAATGCGAGAGTGGAGAGTTTAACCATGAGACCACCAATCCATTCTAATGCGAGAGTGGAGAGTTAAACCAATACCTTGAATAAATTTTAAAAAAAACACACATTATCTGCAGCCATAGTTGCAACGTGCCACTAGTTAACACAATAAAAGTTTATCCCTCCAATATGATGGTTTGTCGAGGAGGCCTCAAGAGCTATCGCTGTAAGTATGTAAACAAGACACCTTGAGAAACTACCTGCTCGAAATGTTTGCTCGGCAGCTGAAGGCTCTTGAACCAAGTGACCGATATATCTTTAAGAGGTGCTCACACAAGTAGTAACCACACCGGTTTATAGACCGGAGGGACGTTGTCCACTTGGTACTTTGACACTGTAAGGAGGTGTCAAAAGGCCGTCGTAATAATATGAAGCACTGCTTGGAACGTAGGTAATAAATGTTTCCGGTCAGTGAATGGCTAAGCGGTCCGTTGATCACCTATTACCGGTTGATAACGCTCTTAGCTGGAGATACGAGATCCCACGGTGAAATCTATCATAGGGACAGAAGTTCCCATCTTAGGTTTGCCTTGGGTAAAATACTTTTTTTTTTTCTTTCGGGTCTTACTAACCATTTCGGGCTAAACTTTAAAGGTGTAGGGATGGAGAAGGCAGACTATAGAGGAATGGTTTCCACGTTTACGTATAGGGAGGGTGAGTAGCCATTTAGTAAAAAAAAAAAACACCTCAGTACACCCGGTAAGGATTCGAACATATCGACAAGTCGGAATAGATAGCCATGACATTCAATCTGCAAGCTCACCGATGCGAGTACGTTTAAAATACCTAGTAATTACATAGTAAAAGAAAAAATATTGTTTGAACCAAAATTAAATGTACAGCACAACCAAAATGACGGGTAGTAAGACGTGGTACAAAAATAAAATCTTTAACAATTTCTAATTTTATAAATTATTTCTTTAAGGAGAATCTTTTTTTAATGTTTGGGGTAGCCGTAGATAATTTTAAAAATGGAAACAGATTCAGTAACTAATGGTAGGATATATTTTTGTTATTAAGCCTCCTGGTTATTTAGTTTCATTTCTTGTGACGTTTTACTCTACCCTTTGAAGCGTCTCTGTACACCTAAGCCTATGCCAACGAAATGGGTGGCACAGACCAATTTTCTCTAATAGACAACCTTTACCTCTTTGTCCAGTGACAGCAGTGCAAAGGGTTCAACTGTGTTCCTCTTTTCATTGTGAGCGTCATATTGTCTTTGTTCTTCTATTTATTCTTATCCCTCTTTCCTTTACTTCCTTTCATTATTTATTTTTTCTATCATCACGTCTTACTACCCGTCCGTGTTACACGTTTATGTACTAATTACACCAATGGTTTGAAGGATTAGGAAGATTATATTTAGAGAAAATGTACCTGCATTTGCATGGAGAGAGAGTGAGAGAGTGGAAAATCATTTTGTAATACCCTTTTCATCAGTACACTCAACCGAGATTTGAACCTTGATCTCCCCGTCGCCGGCAATCTAGTCTACTGCGAGAGTAGAGCGTTAGATCAAGTGGTCAACGAAGTGGGTTTCATTAGATTAGTTAAGATTAATCTTCGGAGTTGTTCTCACACTATATAAACATTTTAAATATATTAAAAGCACAGTAGAAAAGCAATTTACGAAAGTGAATAAATTCATACTTCAATTCATGTAAACTGTCGCATTTGATTGATATTATTAATATCGGCAAAGTAATAAATTACATTTATTCAATATTAAATGCGAAAAAATCAAACATCTAAAATACTCTTCTTGCCGTGTTCTTAATAAAGCTAACTTATTTCTTTCAATAAACTAAATAAATATTTTGATAGAATACGTGCATTTAAGTTTTTTTTATGTATATATAATTTTAGTCTAGTGTTATTTATTGTGGCTGCACTAATTAAATTGAATGGGTTTTACATTTATCAGACCAATAAATCATAAAATTTGAAATCTACGCCACCAAATTATTTCACTAAATAATGCCAACAAATGTATGAATTATTATCAGCTTTTTAGATTTAGTTTTGCCCTGCGTCTTACTATTTGTCAGGGTTATTGGAATTTCGTCCTACTAATGAGAAAGGAATAACTGTGAGAAAATGTAGCAACATTTACATGGAGGTATATTAGATTTTTTTTAAAAACACCCTCGATGCACCCGACTGTGATTCGAACTAGGACACCCTCGTTACCAGCAAACCAAACTAAATGAGCTTGACATTTAGATACACCAGCAGGGCAAAATATATATATTTTAATGGGTGCCATTTTACTTCAAATGTTACCTAGTCTTGTTTTAGAAGTTATTTATGAGGCGTATCAGAACAATTTAATACACGTAATTAAATTCGAAATCAATTCAAAGGCTTTCAGAGGCGACCTGACTTTTTTTTTTTTAATATTCCCATTTCGAAATTGTTCTCTTGATGAATGTAGCAGTGCGTGATATTGGAAAAGATTTCTTGTAAAAGGGAGTGTGTGTGTGTGTGTGTTGGCATTGCCCTCCCCTTCTGACACGTGACCCGGGGGGTGGAGAAGGTGGTGGCAATGGTTCGAAGGGAGCGGCACCCCAGGAGGGGCTAATATCAGCAACCAGCCCCACTGGATCACTGCTGCGAGCTGCTATATTAACTGCACAGCCTTCTATAATACACTGCTTGATTGTAGTTGCTATAATTGATCAAGAGAAAGTCTACACAGCGTAGAGGAGGAAAAAATCAACAATATTTTCTCAATTTTGCAGTATTAAGGATTTTTTTTAAATTTATTAGTTATTATTATTATTATTATTATTATTATTAGCACCGCGTCTTACTACCCGTTCGGGTTATACGCACTTACGCTAATGTGTAATGGTAGAGTGATTGTGAGATGAAATGGAGGACCTACAGTTTAACGTGGGATCCGAACCACGGTGGAGGCCTGGCATTCCTCACATTCACAAGATATCTTGTCAGAGGTGAAGGAAGGGTTTGGTAATCAGATAAATCTTTGCCGGGACCGAGGATTGAACCCCGGCCGCCAGCATTTATTAGTTAACACGATATTCTGAATTATTAATTTATTCATTATTTATTATTTAACACCTCGTCTTACTACCCATTCGGGTTATACGCTTTAAGTACTAATTACGCTAATGGATTAGGAATTGGGAAGGTTGAATTAGAGGAAGTGAACCCGCATTTGCGTGGAGGGAGAGTGGAAAACCATTTAGGGAAAAACCACCCCCAGTTCGCCCGACTGAGATTCGAACCTCGATCTGCCCGTCCTCAGCAGTCGAGCTCAACACGACTGGCGCGTTAGGATTAATTGATTAATGAATAAATAAATGCAGGTTTGGTTGGATATAGGGCATGAGTGTATAGATGATAATCCACTTCAGTGGCCGAACGGTCTAATGGGTCACTCTTGTGTTGGGCTGACCTGCTGAAGACGGCGAGATCAGGGTTCGAATCTTGGTCTGGTCTACTGAGGGTGGTTTTCCATACATGGTTTCCCACTCTCCTTCTACGCAAATGCGGGTAGATTACCTCTAATGTGCTTCCTTCCTCATCCCTACCCCATTAGAGTAGTTATCGTATATGCGTATACCCGAACAGTTTTATTTTATAGCTAATAGGACCCACCTTAGCATCTGCCTACACCCCCCTCCCTCTTAGAAAAGTATTAAAAACCTAATGTTTATTTAATGCTATTATAGTAGTTTTCACCTATATTCGAATTATCCGGAAATGCCCTGAAAGGTAAACATATTGTAATAATTCGTGCTAGAAGCCGTGATTTTGTTTACGCGTATAAAGGTTGATCTCTCCTCAACCTTTCGTACGTTTCTCTTCAACAACAAACTTGATTCGAATAAAGAAGCAAATAACCACTTTGTCAAGTTTTAATTAATTCGGCCAATGCGTTCAGAAGTTATCACGAGACATATTTATCAAAGAGAGAGAGAGAAACGCAAATAATTGGAGTTAAAACTGGGAACTCGCTTCCCTCATTCAGTAAATCAAACAACATGGTTATGTTTTTATTCGTTTTCACACTCAGATAATATTTTTAGATCGCCTGTACAGGGATACGAGCGCGCCATCAAAGATTTCCCATTCCAATTTGTGTTTCTCTCCGTCACCTAAACAAGCGAGCGGGCCCCAAAAAACCACGGGGTCCTGTACAGCCGCACCTTTTGTGTACAGTCCTAGCACACCTGATAGCTATTTATATTATTATTATCAGCGTGTCTTACTACCCGTTCGGGTTATACGCACTTACGCTAATGTGTAATGGTAGGGTGATTGTGAGATGAAAATGGAGGACCTACAGTTTAACGTGGAATCCGAACCTCGGTGGAGGCCTGGAATTCCCCTCATTCACAAGATGTCTTGTCAGAGGTGAAGGAAGGGTTTGGCAATCAGATAAATCTTTGCCGGAACCGAGGATTGAACCCCGAACCCACAGCACATAGGTCTGACACCTTACCACCAGGTCACCCAGCTATTTATAATATCTATCAAATTCGACAACCGCATATCACATGACTTGACGCATGAATATGTGAAAGTAGTTTTAGTAACTTTTCTAGAGGTAAGATGTGTTTCTTCCTTAGGATATTTTGACTGTTGTTGGGTTGGAGAATTATCTGGTGAGAGGGCCTCCACTAAGGAGCTGATACTAGGAGCAAGAGAAAGCGCAAAGTGTGTGTGTGAGGGAGAGAGAAAGTAGACAGTGATCGGTCCAGAGTGATGAATGTGCCAGGGGACACAGCGCCAATGAAGGCGATGATATTAGCTTGTAAATATTGCTGCGACCCTCCTCTCCAACCATAGCATATGCTCGACACTCTCCGTACAACAAGGCCTTATCACGCCACTAGGTACATCTCATTCAACATTCCGATGATGACAGGAGATTATTATTAGCACCGCGTCTTACTACCCGTTCGGTTTATACGCACTTACGCTAATGTGTAATATTAGGGTGATTGTGAGATGAAATGGAGGACCTACATCTTAACGTGGAATCCGAACCACGGTGGAGGCCTGGCATTCCCCACATTCACAAGATGTCTTGTCATTGTCAGAGGTGAAGGAAGGGTTTGGTAATCAGATAAATCTTTGCCGGGACCGAGGATCGAACCCCGGCCGCCAGCATAGAAATCCGACACATTACCCCTAGACCGCCAGGTCATCCTTTTATATATTAATTACGTTAATGGTACAGGTATGAGGAATGTAAAATATATACATTAGCTTCATGGCTTCTTTGGTGCTGACTGACAGCTCACATCTAACAGGTGACGGCTTTAAAAAGTTACCAGACCAAATTATGTATCCATACGCCGAACCATATGATCTGCAAAAAACATGTATTAAGTATATACCTAAATGTTGACCGTCAGAAGTCAGCTGTGAGCTGTCAGTCAGCACCAAAGAAGCCACGGGGCTACTGTAGTAAATTTACTCGTATTTTCATGGAGGGAAAGTGGGAAACCATTTATAAATAGCCATCCTCAGTATACCCGCCTGGGATTCGAACCCTCTCCACGTTACAGGCAAATAAGACCAAATAAGCCTGACATTTAGACTGCGTGTCTACAGATGAAGGTAAGACATTGATAAAGCAGCACCTTACTTCCCCTTCTCGCAACCACAATTTTCAAAAAAATCTAGACTCAACGTTTTCATTATTAAAAACAAAAATTTTAGTAAGCATATTGCCAAAATAAAATTATTTAACTGAGTAACCCCCAGTTCAGGACCAGGTAAGGCGCCATAAGTTATTCTATTGACTTGTTTAAAAGTTCATTTGATCGGGTAGTGGAATTAAACAGTGTGATAAAACATTGTTCAAATAATGCTCTGTTTTTTATGTACATAAATTTGTTTTCTGACGTGTTTAAAGATTACTTTAGAAAATGTATCACTTAAGATAAATAAAGCTAAGACAGTTGTTTTTTATTGGATGGTTATAATAGATGTGACAGAAATTTTGCATAGTAGATAAAAATGTAATTCTTTGATTTAAATGCTAAGAGTAAGAATCTAAAACAAAATCACAAAATCAAGTAAGCCTGTGCGAACCTTAGAAGTTTTGAATTCGGATATTACTAGAATCCAGATTCGATTCTAAATTTTGAATCTGAATAAAGCCTGGATTCGGATTCGATGGTTTTAGTTCAAAATTTGAATTTATAATTTATAAATTACTTCCTTAACAAATTAATATAATCAGACCGAAAATCAGTCACGTGGTAGAGTGAATATAATAAATTAATTTGAGTTTCAGGCCGTAAAGGATTGGGACAGTTATTTGTGACAGTGAATATATTATATTTTAAAAAGGTATCCAAGCAAACCTTTTTTTGTAAATATTAATAAACCTTCGCACTGTTGTTAAAAAAGGGGGGTGAGACCACTATTTGATTTTTCACCTTTTAAAATTAGTGCTATTGATTACTTTCTTTCAAATAAACCTAAAATGTGTCTAAAATGTTTATAACAAATTATGAAATATTTATCATTTGATTGGATTCGGGACCTTATAGTAAAATATTCATAACAGATTCGATTTGAAACATTACTATAATCAGCTTAAAATAAATTATTCGATTCAGATCTGAATATATTTTTAAAATAAAATATTCAACTTGATAAAATAAATTTAGCATGAGATTTGATTCGGAATTTACTTGAAATTTTTTTAATCGTGAGATTCGATTCGGATTCAAGCCAGTTAACCAAGATTCGGATTCGATTCGAAATTGGAAATATTGAATTCACACAGGCCTAAAACCAAGTTTGTTTCTAAATAAAAAAGGCTCTATTAATTGTTGTTAAAGGGCTTAAAAATTAAAATGAATCATAATAAACCAATTTCTGTGGGTGGAACTTTAAAAAAATGATATTCCAATTTTGTGATGTAGCACATCAACTAGGATATACTTTCAATTTTTTTTCTCTAGAGTTGACATTATTTATTTATGACAAATACATTTATTTATTTTATCTCTTGGACCCATAAATATAGGAAATGTTATTGTTTTGTCTGGCATCTTCATCGGTGGATACGCGGACTAAGTCGGCAAAGCTCATCTGATCCGTTTTGCCGGTGATAGAAAGCTCGGAATTGGAAACTTCCCTGACTATATAGAGTATGGAAGATGTTTTTTTCATAAATGTTTCCCCACTTTTCATTCACGCAAATGCAAGGACCTTTCCTCTAAAACAATGCATTTCTCATACCTATCCTGTTGGAATGCGGATAGACCGGATGGGACACAGTGTATAAAAATTAAGTTTGCTCAGCTATATTTATGGATATGCAAAAACTAAAGTTTTTTTATAGCTATTTGTTATTTTTATTTAGAATTTAAAAACAATCCACCCAACTTCTCACGCCCGATTAACCGTGGAATTAGGTACGCGATTAGGCTCGAACTAGAAATGGCATCGAAGTGTAATTTCCTGGATTCTTTACTTGACAACAACGAAAATGGGATCAGTAAAATAGTTTTATTTCTATTATAGTTATTTCTCAATTTTTCTGTATTTTTAAAAATATATTAAATAGTTTAATTGGTTTCAACTCTCCCGTTTTCAAATTAAGACTCTAGGTTACCGCACTACGTTGAGGTCTCTGGTTCGACCTGTATAATCCACCTAAATTTCGCAATATTGTATAAAATAAGTTTGTACGCTCCCCTATTCACTAAATATAGCCATAGAAAAAAAAAGATCACTGGTAAAAAAATGTGACATAGACCGCTCTCCCACCGAAAGGGGGTCGCCTCGCTATAACTCACGGCTGCCAAAACCAATCACAAGGCTCGTTCATCTTCATTGTCGGGCACCGCAATTAGACGCTTGGCCGCGCTCCGGTCGCTGCAGTAGTTGAGCGTGCACCCGCCAGGGGGAAGAGGGCCTACATCTCAAGCGCTCCAGTGGCGTGGTGAGGAATATATAGAGAGCCGAGAGGAGCAACTTTGACAGCCGAGAGATGAAGATGTTGTACGGGATGCTGGGACGGAGGGAGGGGGGGAAAAAGTTTGAACTCTAGATAGGTTTTTGTTTTTTCTGTTACCCGAGAGAAAGAAGGAAAAGAAAGTTTAAAGCACAAGACAAAATAACTGGTTAGGCGGAATAAGACAGAGACGTTTGGCGTGTGTCGCTGTAGGATTATTACACACTGATATTGGGGGATAATTTATAATTTCATGATATTTTTTTCCCCTCTCCTCCACGTGAAGATAGTCTGCAATAAACTCATTCTATGAAATTAAAATTAAAGGAAATGTAGCCGAATTTGCGTAGAGGGAGAGTGGGATGCCATTTAGGAAAAACCACCATTTGCGTATCTAGACGGTATTTGAATCCTTACCTTCTCCGTCATCATCATCATCATCATCATCAGTCGAGATGAGTCTTTCATATTATCCTCGTGTCTGTCTACCTGTGTGTATTTCATAAATGTAGTTTTATATACGTTAGTGGTGGGACTTTAGTAATAAGAGGGCTTGGGTGATGAGGGGGTTCCCAAAGCGTCGGGAGCAGGGTGAGTCTTGGGGGGTATCCCAGTTCAATTATTTGAACGTTGGATATTTAAAAGGGGGACTTTATGGTAAAATACGAACACCAAATTCAAAATGGGGCTCATCGAAGGCTGCGACTGAAGGGGTAAGGTAAACAATATCCAGCAAGAGCATAACTATATTTAAAAAATAATTGTACATAATTTTCATAGTACGCTCAAAGCCTATAGCTGAGACCAACTAATTATAATTTTTATTTCCTTAAAAAAGTAAAAGGAATGATTTGGGAGAGTATGAAAAAAGTAGGCCTTTGCCTTCTACCTAAACCTGACTACATTAATGAGATAATTTATTTGACCAATGTAACGCCTTTGCCAGTGATTTAACATATTAACAATAACGTAGCCACAACCACCAACTTACGCCATTGAAATTAATAGGGATATAAGTTAATTTGTAAGGTTTGGTATCGAGCGAATAGGTTATTTTTTCAAACAATAATAAAGCGTCCCGAATTAATTAATTATTTATAAAGAACTACAAATGTTTAAACTTCAAGTTTTTGAAAATTATTTAAAAATACACTTTATAGATCTACTTCCCTTAAGATAGAGAACCTCACCAATAGGTATACGGACAAAGGGTCGAGGTTCAAATCCCAACGGGATATACTGAGGTATTTTTTTTCTCCCGAAATTGTTTCCCACTCTTCCTTCACGCAAATTAGGGTACACTTAATACAATTCCATCTTCCTCAATCTTATCCCACCAAGTTAATGGACGAATAACAAAAGACGGAACATATTTTTTTAAGACATATATTTTTATTTTAGGTGGCGTATTATTTTGAAAATATTACTTGAAACTTTTTGTTACCGAACAATTTCTGGGCATACAATCGCTCCAAATATTGATGTTAATTATTTATTATTTTATAAACTAATCTTCATTAATGAAGATACTGCGTTGGATGGTTAAAGATTTTTGGGTTAAAACAATCTATTTAATTTTTTAAGGACGAATATAAATTATTATTATTATCACCGCGTCTTACTACCCGCTCGGATTATACACACACTAATGTGTGATGGTAGGGTGATTGTGAGATGAAATGGAGGACCTACAGTTTTACGTGGAATCCGAACCACGGTAGAGGCCTGACATTCCACACATTCACAAGTTGTTATTAATACACGTCTCAGAGGTGAAGGAAGTGTTTGGTAATCAGATAAATCTGTGCTAGGACCGAGGATTGAACACCAGACCTTCAGTACAGAAGTCCGACACCTTACCCCTAGACCGCCAGGTCACCCACGAATATAAACAATGTTTACATAACAGAGTTTAAAATAATTAATAAGATATTTAGCTCACTATTTTGATATATTCATATGATTATTTAGTCAATGTAGAACCCATTTCATATCAACATATACGTACTCTCATCTAATATGTATTTTTAAGTACGTAACACTTGCCAGCAGCCTCCTAATGTATTTCGCAATTTGTATATATTGAAATTAAGTTAATTAATACTTAGATAAGAGTGTAGTCTGGATATCTCTGTAAAAGAATCGGCACCCCGGGCCAAAGGTCCTGGAAGAAAGTCCGTGGCTATTTCTCATATATAAGTGGTACGACTACCGTAATGATTGTTAGATATGTAAAGTCAGCACAAGCTATGTGCCAGATTTAAAACAAATTTTCATAGAAAAGGCCTTTTATAAAAATATTAATAACGTTTTACTCGTGTATTAGTGTTATTATTATTATTATTATTATTATTATTAGCACCGCGTCTTACTACCCGTTTGGGTTATACGCACTTACGCTAATGCGTAATGGTAGGGTGATTGTGAGATGAAATGAAGGACCTACAGTTTAACGTGGAATCCGAACCAAGGTGGAGGTCTGGAATTCCCTACATTCACAAGATGTCTTGTCAGAGGTGAAGGAAGGGTTTGGTAATCAGATAAACTGTGCTGGGACCGAGGATTGAACCCCGGCCGCCCGCACAGAAGTCTGACACCTTACCCCTAGACCGCCAGGTCACCATTGATTAGTGTTATTCAATTAGGTATTGATAGTATCTGTGATAACTGCAGATCACATGACCTAACGTATGAATACGAGAAAAGCGATATAGTAACATTAATAGTTGTTAGATAAGGTCTTTCTTATTAAAACTGAACTGTAAATATACTCTACTAACAAATATATGTCTATTCATTTTATATGTAAACTTCCCAAAGTAATATTGACATTCAAAAAACAACAGTTGCTAGAGTAAAATTGTATTTATTTGTTTTAGAATTAAAAATAATTTTTTTCAATACATTACCTACCAAAGTGAAGAAGTTACTTTGTTGAAAACATAACTTGCCCTGGTATTTAATAATGATGGCGTAATGCACCTATTTTACACCTAGAACGGAATGCTTCTAGGTAACTAGGTGCATTCTTGCAGATAAGTGTCAATAAATTGAGCTCAATTGCTCAAATTTATTTTTCAACGCACATACCAAGCTATATATTTTAAAAGAATAGACTAAGATCCATAACTATAAAAAATTGTTATTGAATTGAGCTTCATATTAATGTCAAAAAACGTAAAATAATTATGCCCTCTTTTATCTGTAGGTATAATGGACGTAAATACACTACAGCACGCAAATCGCAACAAAGTGACCCCAATATATTTGTATTGGTTTCGTATATATCAGAATAAAATCCTATTGAAATTTATTGCTCACATCCCGGTCATTTTTGCTGTCTGTCTTTAAAAAAATATCCCATTTTTCGTCTAGTGTGATATTCTATATAAAAATAGTTTTAGCAACAAAATCGCGTTTTGCGTAAACATAGCTATTCCAAATAAGATAATTTGGCATAGATCGTAAAAATAATTCAAAGAGGTTTAATATATTGGTTTTGCTAAGTATTTATAATTTTATATCATAAGACATTGTTTTTAAGAAACACTTTTAAAACTATTGTTGCATGCATATAAGATTATTTGTTGGTTTGTTGTTTATTTCACCGCGTCTTGCTTGTCGTCCGGGCTGTAAGCATTATTTACGCTAGTGAGGTAAGAATGATGAAGGGAGACATTCAAGCAAATATGATTGTATTCCCATGGAAAGAAAGTGGGGAGTTATTAAGGGTAAAACACTCTCAGTAACATCCGACTGGGATTCAAGCCTCGACTTCTCCATCATTGACGGATGAAGTAACCTGTTATTTAGTACGCATGCACACCGATAAGAGTAACAATATTTGTTGAGTGATGTATAATTGAGATAAAGTTGTCCTGTCTAATGTTCCAGGTGTTGAGGTAAAGTTGTCCTGTTTATTGTTCTAGGGGTTTAGGTAAAGTTGTCCTGTATATTGTTTTAGGTGTTGAGGTAAAGTTGTCCTGTCTATTGTTCTAGGTGTTGAGTTAAAGTTGTCTTGTCTATTGTTTTAGGTGTTGAGGTAAAGTTGTCCTGTCTATTGTTCTAGGTGTTGAGTTAAAGTTGTCTTGTCTATTGTTCCAGGTGTTGAGGTAAAGTTGTCCTGTCTATTGTTCCAGGTGTTGAAGTAAAGTTGTCCTGTCTATTGTTCCAGGTGTTGAGGTAAAGTTGTCCTGTCTATTGTTCCAGGTGTTGAGGTAAAGTTGTCCTGTCTATTGTTCCAGGTGTTGAGGTAAAGTTGTCCTGTCTATTGTTCCAGGTGTTGAGGTAAAGTTGTCCTGTCTATTGTTCCAGGTGTTGAGGTAAAGTTGTCCTGTCTATTGTTCCAGGTGTTGAGGTAAAGTTGTCCTGTCTATTGTTCCAGGTGTTGAGGTAAAGTTGTCCTGTCTATTGTTCCAGGTGTTGAGGTAAAGTTGTCCTGTCTATTGTTCCAGGTGTTGAGGTAAAGTTGTCCTGTCTATTGTTCCAGGTGTTGAGGTAAAGTTGTCCTGTCTATTGTTCCAGGTGTTGAGGTAAAGTTGTCCTGTCTATTGTTCCAGGTGTTGAGGTAAAGTTGTCCTGTCTATTGTTCCAGGTGTTGAGGTAAAGTTGTCCTGTCTATTGTTCCAGGTGTTGAGGTAAAGTTGTCCTGTCTATTGTTCCAGGTGTTGAGGTAAAGTTGTCCTGTCTATTGTTCCAGGTGTTGAGGTAAAGTTGTCCTGTCTATTGTTCCAGGTGTTGAGGTAAAGTTGTCCTGTCTATTGTTCCAGGTGTTGAGGTAAAGTTGTCCTGTCTATTGTTCCAGGTGTTGAGGTAAAGTTGTCCTGTCTATTGTTCCAGGTGTTGAGGTAAAGTTGTCCTGTCTATTGTTCCAGGTGTTGAGGTAAAGTTGTGCTGTCTATTGTTCCAGGTGTTGAGGTAAAGTTGTCCTGTCTATTGTTCCAGGTGTTGAGGTAAAGTTGTCCTGTATATTGTTCTAGGTGTTGAGGTAAAGTTGTCCTGTATATTGTTCTAGGTGTTGAGGTAAAGTTGTGCTGTCTATTGTTCTAGGTGTTGAGGTAAAGTTGTCCTGTCTATTGTTCCAGGTGTGGTTCAAAAACCGGCGCGCCAAATGGAGGAAACGCGAGCGCAACGCCATGAACGCGGCAGCAGCAGCGGCCGCAGACTTCAAGAACGGCTTCGGCTCCCAGTTCAACGGCCTGATGCAGCCTTTCACGGACACCGACTCTCTCTACTCCTCTTACTCGTCCTACAACAACTGGGCCTCCAAAGTGCCGAGTCCTCTGGGCACCAAGAGCTTCCCGTGGTCCGTCAACCCTCTGTCATCCGTGGTCCCGGCCAACCACCACCAGAGTCCCGTCAACTGCTTCAACGCGGCGGCGACTTCCGTGGCCGCAGCCGCCTCGATGAGCTCCGCCACAGGGTCGATGCTCCCAGGTTCCATGTCTACGAGCCTTAGCGGCGTCGCGGCACCCGGGGGTGGCGTGTCCGGTCCCACGTGTCCCTACGCCCCGCCCTCCGCCCCTTACGGCATGTATCACCACCGCACCACCGAACCCTGCTCCGCCATGTCGAGTAGCATCGCCAGTCTACGGCTCAAAGCGAAGCAGCATTCGTCCAGCTTCGTGAGCACCTACTCGCCCGTCAGCCCCGCGGTCTCGAGGTCAGGCGGCGCGGGTCTGTCCGCGTGTCAGTACGCCACTGCCGTGGACAGGACGTCGGTCTGAAACGAGGAGCTGCCCCACTGCTCCGTGAAGCATCAGCCGTTTGTGTCGGCGGATCTGCTGCTGGAGTGTGGGGCGACCGCCACCCGGCGCGGCTGCGACGTCAGGAGACGCGAGGTCGACGACGACGACGAGGGTGGTGATGATATCAAACCCACGAGTATTAGTCCGGGCTCCCTAGACGAGCAGAGGCACAGCTCAATGACGCAGGATTCGTAATCAAGGAAGTCGTGTAAATTTCAGTGCAATCATTTTTACGTTTGGTGGCTCATTTGCTAAAATGGGAGAAATGGCGTCTTTCTTAGTTTGAAAAAAAAAAGTCTTTAAAGGTCATCGCGGGATTTATTTCGCCAAACAAAAACACAAACTTTTTTTTTTTCAGTCTGACACAATTTTAAATGAAGACACTTTTTAAAAACTGACCTAGTGCCAAAGCTATGAAGTCAAAGAGATTATTATTTTTGTTGTTCTCAAACTCAAAGTAAGGTGAAAGAATTAGTGACAAGTAATTTACATGTCTCTTTTTCCAGAAAATAAATAATATATGAACGAGAATATGGGTGGTAACCTTTTGTTTTCTCCCGTGACAAACCATTATATAAAAGGTAAAAGTTAAACAAAAATATAACCTTATCCAATAATAACAAACCTGATCAATGTTTTCGTATGTTTTATGCTGTATTATTTATTATTATTACTGGCTGGATAAACAGATTGGCAAAAATCATAGCCTAATTTTTTTTCTTATATTTACTCATGTTATGAAACATTAAATGTATTGTTTATCCAAATAACTACAGCATTAAATAAAAAAACAAGCTTAAAAATTTGATTAAGCACATCAAGCCTCGTATCAATACTGATATTGTTTTTAACTATATTACATCACAAATATAATATATTAACACATGAAAAATGATGTGGTTATGTATACTTATTACATTCAACTACTCCATAAGGTTTTACTTGGTCTCCAGCAGGAAGCACAAATGAAGAACATTGTCTTTAAAATGTAAGGGAAAAGGTTCCGTTAGATGATAAACAAATACTAATTACCATCTATCTTACTTAGAACAACATAAAAACGTGGATATCCTCTAAATTTTACACATTAGAAATAACAGATGTGTGATTAGACCTGTAATGTGGGGTGAACAAAAGAGAATCGGGTTCAGTGAATAAAAATGGCTGTATGAAAATACAATAAATCCATAACAACATCAGGGTGACCTGGCGGTCTAGGGGTAAGGTGTCGGACTTCTACGCTGGGGGTCCGGGGTTTCAATCCTCGGTCCCGGCGCAGATTTATCTGATTACCAAACCCTTCCTTCACCTCTGACAAGACATCTTGTGAATGTGAGGAATGACAATCACCCTACCATTACACATTAGCGTAAGTGCGTATAACCCGAACGGGTAGTAAGACGCGGTGCTAATAATAATAATAACATAACAACATATCTTTAATTACAACGATAGCACGTGCTATTACAGAATTTAAGTCACAGCCAGGTAAATAAATAGCCATTCTTTGACGATGCATTCAACTTTATATATTTAATATATTTATTTGACTTCTAATGTTTGATACAGCGTTGGTTAATACACAAATTAATTTGAGGGCGTGCTCCAAACATATATTTAACACAAAATATCTAAAGCTGTCAGAACAGATCCAAATTTACAAAACTTTTTAATATTAGTATTTATTATTATTTGAGGTATTTAACTTGCACTTTATGAACCGATTGAGTATATCAACACACGACTTATAAACTAACTTAAATAGATAACCAGACCCAGCCGCCCCCCTGCCATAAATTCATCATTGTTAAAGGGGAAACCCCAATTTAACCAATGAAACTTTTTTTTGGGCACGCCAAGAATCAAACCCAGGACCCTTAACTTTTTATTAAGAGACACTACCAACTGAGCCAAGATGAATTATTTTATTCATTATTCATATCGATACACTCATATGTCTAATAATATACTTCCAAATAGTGTGATTACGTTTGGTTATATTCAGTTAGGAAATGAAAATGAATAAAAATAGTTTGAGGATTATTTTTTAAATGCTTGATCCAATATTACAATAAATTATGGATATTACCAAATATGTAGTATGTCTTAGAGTTCTATAAATTCATTCACAGATGCTGAAAACAATCGTTTATTGATGAGTCGAAATGTATCATTCAATTAAAGTCGACATTAATATTAAATATTATATACTACATTGAGGTGAGAATGTATGGAATGCGAGAAAGTGCAGTGTTTTTGTAATGTCTTTATAAAAACAATTATTTTTGGTCAGAATAAATCAAATATTGTTCCAGTAGAAATATAAAGTTTAATTTTTTCACATATTAATTTCCAAATTTCTTGAATATCTGTCAAGAGTGTCCTGGAATTTAATGACAGCTTTTTTTAAAACTTCATTTTAAAAGTTTCTCATCTAATGTTGCTATGCTCATGACAGATATTCAACTGTTGATATTACCATGTGAAGAAAAGTATACTTTATGTTTCTACTGAAGCAATATTTTATTTACTATTGCAAAAAAAAAAAGCTTTAAAAACTGTAAAAATCACTTGCCCTTTTCTCGCGTCCCCTACATCTCAACCTTGAAAACAATGTTTAAGGATATTTATCAAACCAGGAATGATTAACAAAACTAATATTGTTTCTGGGAACGTAAGATTAATTTGAAATATTCAAATATATTTAATAAATTTAATTACCTGACAATTACTTTTGAATAAATCATCGAATTAAAAAAAGTACTTATCAAAATTTCAAATAAAACGTTTGAAACATTTTTTAAACAGTTTTATTCCTGGTTAAGCTTAAACATGTATACACATATTATATCTTCGTATGTGCTATTCAGTATGTGACTTGAAAAAGTAATGAAAGATAAATAAATTAAAAACTTTAAAATCACCTGTTTAGTCTATTTTAGACTGTTTATTTGTACTAAAAATTAATGGTTGTGTATGAATCACTCACGACATGCTTAGGTACCTTTAAACTATTTGATTTATGAATTATAAATGAGTGGATGAGATTGTTAAAAAAAAAGATTGCAAACCACATTATTTAAAAAATATTTTTTTAAACACACATAACTTTTGTCCAAATATGTGTAAGATATTATTATAAATATTTTATAATAGCCTTCGTCTATTTAATCGAAGGATTGGTTAACCCCCTGGCCTTATTTTATTATTTATCACTCGGATTTGTTTTTTCACCCTGTCTCCCTACTCACAGTGGTTTTCACGCCTAGAAATGTTACATATTTACGTGGTAAATATTATCATTAGTCATAGCTAGGTGGGAATTGAACTGGTTAATCCAATTAAGAATTTTTTCTTACTATACTAAATGGCTTAATCACATACCAAATCGCGTCTATTATTTTGTCTTTCTTATAAAATATTATTTGATTATTGAATACAGTTTTGGTTGAGTATATTCATGTTGTCGTGTTGTCATGTTAGTCGAGTATCATAATTATTATACTTTAGATGCACAGCATATCCATTATATGCTACCGAAGCCATCTTAAATTACACAAATAAACACCATCTTCCCACAATCACGGTAATATTGTTCACTACAGAACCCCCNCCCAGGTTTCTCTAATAAATGTGTTCTCAATAATCTATTCAGTGTACCTGCATGTTATATTGAAATGTGTTCGTAAGATCAACGGTATCTCCATATTCTGTTTGCAATAATTATTTTTTTTAGATGCCCCAAGATCTCATTGCTATTTAAATAATAATTATTGTAACGTTTTGTGCTTGTATGAGACACATTTGCTGTTAAGTTGTTGTTTTTTAAGTTCCTATTATTGTTTTAGCAAATTTTTAAAACTACATTTCAAAATGTAGTGTAAATCAAACCAAATTCAGCTTACGTTGAAAATTAAAAAAATAATTATTTAACACAAGCATGATTTTGTAAATTTGATACAATGCAATGAAAATCAATGTACCGTTATGTGATTTGTTTTATCCTTAATATAATGTATATTAATATAAACTAAAGTGGTTTTTGTACTAAACCAAAATTAATTTATTTATTTCTTTAAGCGATGATAAGTAATTAAAAAAAATTGTATACATATTGCAAAAAAAATCCTTTACGATAAATTTATAAAAAGTTAATAAAAAATTAGTTATTGATATACATTACATTTTAGAAATGAAACAAAGACCTGAATTAAGTAATATGTAAATATTTATTAGTCCTTATGTAATAATAATAATAGTAAAATAATAATGTACATACAAGTAATATATCGAAATAAAATTAAATGAATTGACCAAATACCAATTCTATATAATAAAATACATTTTCCACTGAAAAGTCCTAATTTTCCAACAATATTGTAAAATCATATTTGTGTTGTTATATCATGAAATGTCCTTGATTAAAAAAACATGGATGGTGAATGTGATTAATTATTATTAATATTTAAATATTGTAGACTTGAAATAAATAAGAGGGAAAAATAAGTTTTGAGTTTTACTACGTTTTATCTTTGTGAACAGATAATGTGTACCTAATTATGCAACGTACTGCTAAATACATTCGAAAAATAATACAATTAAATTTCTCTAGTCATTATAATTTGTTTTTCAATTATTCACCTTAATTAAGAACCCATTTTTATTAAAAATTATCATCATGTCTTAATAACTGTTCAGGTTATACGATATATGATAACTTATTTAATGGAGTAGGGTTGAAGAAGGAAGTATTTTAGAGGTAAATTATCCGCATTTCATGAAAGTAGAGTGGGAAAACATTTAGAAAAAAACACCTTCAGTAGACACAACCGGGATTGGAGCACCAATCTCCTCATCATCAGCAGAGATTGACGCCTTAGACCATTCGGCCACTAAAGTGGGATTCATGAATGATTATTTTATTATTTTGAGATTGTATAGGCTATATATATATACATATATATATATATATATATATATATAAACTTTATTTTGAAACAACGAAATTTACGGCTATAAAACCACGATATTATTTCAATTATATCTTTTATTAAATAAAATTACTTGAAAAATAATAAATGTGATTATTTTCAACAAGTAATAATTTTAACTCTTATTAAGACAATGATAATTATATACATTGAAGAAGTTAAGGCGAAGAGTTATATGTACCGATCAAGGGGATTAACACAATATGGATACCACAGTGAAAAGAAGAGTATGGATCACATTTTACACTGCTGCCACTGGGCAAAGAGGTGGATGAATGCATCTCGAAGAAAAGCAATCCTTATCGCCTTCTCACATTACCTCAAATTGTTTAAATCGAAACTCTTACGAGAAAAAAATATGAAAAGCACAAATTAACTTCTTAAAGCAGACCGACAAAAATATCAAAAGGTAAATTTAATATAATGTTGGTAAAGAATGACAAGAAACATTTAACAAAGAATTGTGTTGCATTTTCCACACTTCTTTCCGAAGAGTTCAGGTAGAAGAAACCTCGGACGAGCAGTTGGACGGAAAAGACAAAGAGTTTCTTAGGGGTGTGGATGTAGGGAACGCGAGAAAAGACCGGTGTTTTTGAAGTTTTTACAGCAAAACTTATTTTTGGTCAAATTAAATCAAATATTGCTTCAGTACAAACATAGAGTTTAATTTACTTCACATGGTGATATCAACAGTTGTTGAATATCTGTCAAGGTTTTCCAAAAGTGTTTTAGATAATGCCACCGCCGTGCTCATGATAGATATTCAACAACTGTTGATATCAACATGTGAAGAAAATTAAAGTCTATGTTTCTACTGGAGAAATATTTGATTTAATTTGACCCGTTCAAGCTATACGCCTGTGTGCTCCCCGACCCCCCTCCCCACCATTATTTGAGAGATGGATATTTAACGTACACTTTCTGAACCGAATGATTATATCAGCACACGACTTCTAGCCAGCTTAAATCTAGAACAGACACAACATCCAGCCCCCGGTCTTTAACTCATCGCTGTGAAAGGGGAAGGCTACACTTAAACAATGATAACCTAAATAATTCACCCATGCCAGGAATCGAACTTGGGACCCTTAGCACAGCAGACAGACACGTTACCAACTGAGCTAAGGTATCGAACACCTAAATACCAATTATTCTAGTGAGTTATGGATGAGGAAGGTTGAATTTAGAAGAAGTGTTCCCGCACTTGCATGGAGGGAGAATGGAAATAAATTTTGAAGAATAAAAAACCGTACATTCAATCGGGATTCAAACCCCGAACTCTCCATCATCCGCAGTCCAGTCTATTGCGAAATTTACGTATTAGACCATGCGGTCACTGAGTATGGTAATATTATACATAGGATCCGCTTAACACACCTGCAATGGCAAAGCATTCCTGTTGATACCTGGTCAACATGTGTTCTTCTGACTGCGTAGAACAATTCCCAAGTACCTACAGTTTTAACTAACTCTAAGCTTGCTACGGTGGCAGAATGGCCTAACACTAAGGCGTCACACTCACAATATACTAAATTGTCGACGACGGGGAGATCGGGGTTAGAATCCCGGTTGTTTAGACTGAGGATGGACAATACAGTTCATTGGAGAGCGACGCCTTAGGCCATCCGACCCTTGAAGCGGCGTTTTCTTAAAAAATTATCTGTTACAAACAATTTGTACAAAATATATTACAAGACATCATGATTTATCTTTATACTTGTTCAAATGGTTATAGTTAATTTACGTTAACTTTGAACTATTATGGCAGTTCAAGGTCGGTGACATGGCGGTCTAGGGGTAAGGTGTCAGACTTCTATGCTGGCGGCCGGGGTTCAATACTCGGCCCCGGCAAAGATTTATCTGATTACCAAACCCCTCCTTCACCTCTGACAGGACATCTTGTGAATGTGAGGAAATTCAGGCCTCCACCGTGGTTCGGATTCCACGTTAAACTGTAGGTCCTCCATTTCATCTCACAATCACCCTACCATTACACATTAAACCCTACCATTACACATTAGCGTAAGTGCGTATAACCCGAACGGGTAGTAAGACGTGGTGCTAATAATAATAATAATAATATAGTAGTTCAAAATTTACTAAAAAGTCGTTCGGATACCACCCGCCTGGCAAATTTGTTTGGTCAATTTAACAGTCAAACATATAGCTTGATATCAATGTGGTATGGTATATTTGTGATGCATACTAAACACGGAGCAGATTTTAGAAACTTTTCAACTGTCAGAAAATAGCAAAGCTACCAGGAATGCACTATATTTATCAGGACCCGGTCAGTAGACCCGAAGTCCAATGGGCTAGTCATGGGTCGAGGGTTCACTAGACAGTGAAACATTAGTTGCTCCCAAGGCACTGGAAGGTCACATGTCATTCAGAGATTCCTTCTTAAGACCGCAAACTTCATGCACAGTAAATTTTTCCACAATATGATGGTGTGCCAATCATAGATAAATATATCGATAAGAGGGGTTCATTTTTTAACATTATGCTTTAAAAATAAACATTTTATATTTTATTATTATTATTATTAGCACCACGTCTTACTACACGTTCGGGTTATACGCTCTTACGCTAATGTGTAATGGTAGGGTGGTTGTGAGATGAAATGGAGGACCTACAGTTTAACGTGGAATTCGAACCACGGTGGAGGCCTGACATTCCTCACATTCACAAGATGTCTTGTCAGAGGTGAAGGAAGGGTTTGGTAAATAAATCTGTGCCGGGACCGAGGATTGAACCCCGGCCGCCAGCATAGAAGTCTGACACCTTACCCCTAGACCACCAGGTCACCATTTTATATTTTAATTAATTAAAATACACGAAGTTGGAGAGTAGGCTACATAAATTTTAAACAATGAAGATGATTGATGAAAAAAAAAGCTAGAAGGCCGCATAAAGCACCTTTGAATGCCTCATGTGGCCTATAAGCCGCAGGTTTCACATCCCTGTCCTAAGGTAAAACCTAGGTTTACAGAATCAATAATTCACTTTGGTAATCACTGATAAAATTAATATTATCAGTAACTCGTACGGTAAAACCTGGAGTTCCATAATAAATGGTAGACATTACGAACCACTGAACAACATAACTCCTAGGGTAAAACCTAGGTTTGCAGAACCAATGGTCGACATTACTAAAACTTAACAACATAATTAGTAATTCCTAAGATACGGTTGCAGAATCAATTGCCAACAAAACAAATAACTTAATAATAGAATCAGTAGCTTCTAAGGTAAAACCTAGGTTTGCAGAATCAATGGTCAACAAAACAAATAACAATAGAATCAGTAACTCCTAAGGTAAAACTCAGGTTTTCAGACTCAGTGATTGATATTACTAATCAATGGATAACATAATTAGTAGTTCGTGAGGTTACACCTAGGTTTGCACGGACAGCAATCGACATTACTAATCACTGCGCAACATAATTAGTATCTCGGGGACTATCTCCTAAGCTAAAACCTAGTTCGTAGCCAACAAATCTTATCACTAGACAAAATAGTAACGCCCTAGTTAATACCTAGGCACTCGGAATCACTAGTCGACACTACCAATAACTGGAAAAGTTATTTTCAATTTTAATAACTCAATAAAACAAAAACATAATGTGATAAACAGTTTGACTGGAAATAGGTGATCTGATTTACTTAACACTCATCTTTTTGTTCTCACCCCATCTCATTATTTGTTCGGGTTACACGAATATGAACTAATTACAAGAGTGTGTTACAGACGAGGGAGGTTGAATTTAAAGGAAGGGAAGGCCAGAGGAGAAAACTATTTAGGAAAAAACACACCCTCGATACAACCGACAGGTAATCGAACCCCGATCTTCCTGTTATTGAGTATTATTAGCACCGCGTCTTACTACCCGTTCGGGTTATACGCACTTACGCTAATGTGTAATGGTAGGGTGATTGTGAGATGAAATGGAGGACCTACAGTTTAACGTGAGATCCGAACCACGGTGGAGGCCTCGCATTCCCCACATTCACAAGATGTCTTGTCAGAGGTGAAGGAAGGATTTGGTAATCAGATAAATCTGTGCCGGGAGCGAGGATTGAACCCCGGACCTCAGCACAGAAGTCTAGCACATTACCCCTAGATCACCAGGTCATCTCCTGTCATTGACAGTACAATCTACTGCGATAGTAATTTCTTAGGTCATTCGACCACGGAAGAGGGTACTTAACACCTTAACATACGAGCTACAACAAATTGTTACCACAATACTGCTTAGAGGCCATTTCACACAGGCATCTGCGGTGTCCACGGCTACCATGGACAAAATAAATGTCCATGGACGTGCCAATTCACACTGCAACCAAATGTCCGCTGAGATTTTTGATACCTACAAACTTGAGTTGCTATACTGTACTGTAGTGTAGTGCAGGTGACCACGTGCTCTTCAAAATGCCAATGCGCATGCTTAGTCCAGCCGATCTCTCAGAGAGTGATCTGAAAACGTCCATACCACGAACACCTCGGTCATCTTGTGAAACCGTGGACGTCAATGTGAATTGCCCCATTTGATAAACTGGGAAGCGATTTCTTCAAAACGTCCAACCGCGGATTCCACTGACACAGCGGATACCAGTGTGAAATGGCCTTAACGGAGGTGTGGCGTGGTATGTAACTAAGGTAAGCTCAATTAGTTTTAAACTGTCCTTAACGCTCCGTAGTACACTCTTGACCAGGTATCAATGAACATTTCCGAATGAGGTTCGTAGAGCTGCGCTTATGTTTGATTGGTCAAATGGGGTCAGAGTGAATGCGAACATGTCACAGGTAGAGTTTTAAAACCCCAGCAACACTCTACAACGCACCAATTTTATACAAATAAACTTATGAACAAATAATAAAATGCTAGTGGTTCACATCTATTTGACAAGAATGTACTTGCGTGACTCCCAACATTAAGCCGCCCCCCCCCCTGGTAGTCGGGCTTATTACCATCCCGTAGTTGTGTTTGTTATTTATAGGATGTATCGGTTACTGGTAACTATTATTAAGTAGAAGGGGCCGGGGCATTCACCCACATGGGGTTGAAAACCATTCTCTCACCCTCCTGAACTATCATAACCTCATCATATCACAGAGAATAGAAGATACACTATTATTGTCGCGGCCTGACAAAGTGGACCAAGGACGGTTTTTTTCCTGGAGAACTTACAATTTCCTGTCGCGCATTTTTAATTTCATTTTATACCATCGTGTCTTATTGCCTGTTCAGGTTATACGCATATATGATAATTACTCCAATGGGGTAGTAATGAGGAAGGAAACATCTACAGGTAATCTACCCGTATTTGCGTGGAAAGAGAGTGGAAAACCATTTAGGAAAAATCACCCACAGTATACCCGAACGGGATTCAAACCCCAATCTCCCAGTCATCAGCCGACCAGTCTAACACGAGAGTGACGCCTTAAACCGTTCGGCCACTGAGGCAGGTTTAACGAAAATTCATGTAACCTACATTTTCTTTAAACTCTACCTTACTCATTCCTACATCAATAGAAAAATTAAAATTCAGATACCCGCTTCGGTGGCCGCATGTTCTAAGGCGTCACTCTCGCAATAGACAGGATTGCCGATAACGAGAGGGCTATGTTTTGAATCCCGGCCGGGTGTATTAAGATTGGGTTTTCCTAAATTGTTTTCAATTGCCTCCCACGCAAATGTGGGTACACTTCCTCTAAATCAAGCCTTTCTCATTCCTAATTTAGTAAAAAAATTAATACGCGTGTAATCCGAACGACTAATAGGACATGGTATTAAAAAAGTGCATATAGCGCGGACGGGTAGTAAGACACGATATTTAAAATAATAATTAAAAATCCAATATTAACTTGTTTAATTTTGTACTACAGGATGGCCCACGGAAAAGTAGCCCACCTCCTATATCCAGCAGGCGCCTTTCTCTGAATTGGAGGCGGTCAATCCCCTTCCCCCATATTGGGACATGAAGAACAATCAAGCTTTAGACAAGCAGTTCACTTGCTCATTCTTCATGTCACAATATGGGGGGAAGGGGATTGACCGCCTCCAATTCAGAGAAAGGCGCCTGCTGGATATAGGAGGCGGGCTACTTTTCCGTGGGCCACTCTGTATAATATTTAGTACTTAAAGCTTAACATATATTTTTTTTGCCACCGCATCTTACTACCCGTTCGTGTCATATACATATACACAAATTACACTAAATAAAGATCCGACAACTTAGCTCAAACGATAAGTTTGTCTACTGAGCTTAAGGTCACGGGTTCGATTCCCGGCATGGCCGAAAAACATATGATTGGTGAAATGTGGGATTACCCTTTCACAGTGATAAATTAACGGCCGGGGACTGGATGTTGTGTATGTCCTAGTTTTAATTTATATTATAAGGCATATTAAGCTACGACAGGCCTAACAAGCCGGTAGTGAAAAAATATGGTTTGAATAAAAAAAACTGACCCAGGCCACAGACTGGAAACAGTGATGGGTGTAAAGTAAAATTTTGGATTAAGGAGGTTAAATTTAGAGGGCGTGTATCCGAATTAGTTTGGAATTAAAGTGGAAAACCATTTAGGAAATACCACTCCCAGTACACCCTAAAAAGATTCGAACCCAGATCTTTTTGTCATCGGTAGCCCTATCTATTGGAAGAGTGACGTTTTAGAACATGTGACCACCGAAGAGCGATTGACAAATTTTGTCTCTATTAGTAAACAGGATCTTAAAATTTAGTTTAGTAAAAAAAAAAGAGTTTTATCTTTATTTAAGTGTGACACACATAAATTGTTTCATTGTGTACTGAATGAAACTTTACCATAAATAATTATATTATGTTGACTTCCTCCAAAGAATATTTTCAAAAATATTGTATGATCAGTTACACTGGTGGGCACGTGATCCAAATAATGTAAAGCTCATTTAGTCCAGTTTTATAGTGCCGGGTTCCAATCTTGGATTTGTGTACTAATATAGTGTTTTGATCCTAAGTAGTTTTTACTCTAACCTACACGCAAATTCGAGCACACTTTCTCTAAATTACACTTTACTCGTCACCGCAAACATTAGCTTAATTAATTTATATGTGTACAGCCCGAACGAGTAGGGAAACGTGGCGAAAAATATTTGTAATTAGTTAATTTATTGCATTGAAGGTAAAATCTTACTAAATTTTAAGTGTATAGATATAAAGTAACTAATATTTCCAAATATTTCCCCACTTCACGTATCCTCCCAAGCAGTGGCGTAGCATGGGGTGTTGCCAATGTAGGCAGGGTTATTTTAAACATTATTTGTGATATGTAGGGACCGGATTTTTTCTATTTGTCTTTTCTTTTCCTTGATCGTAAAACAAAGACAGTTGAGATGCATATGCATTTCATGTTATTACGAGTAAAATATATTAATTTCATATTGCCCATAATTGCCTATTCTGATGGTATTTTTGCCTATTTTATGAATAAGCGCCTTTAACCTCTCCCTTTATCCTGAGTTGGGCATTTTATAAGTTGAAGGAAAATCCAGTTTCTTAGAAATTGTAAGTCGCGGCAGAAATTATTTGTTTGGAGTAGGTTTTAAAATTCACACGTGTTAAACAGCTTCCAATTAGCGTTAATTGAGTGGAGGACAATGGGAGTAGTGGTAGACATCTTGGAAAGGACCGGCATGCCGTTGCAGGAGAAAAGTTTCAGAAAACGACAAATCTGAAATCTTTTCCCCTGACATCGTGTGAAGTAGAACTCAGCTTTTCAAATCATATAAAAACATTACATCTGAAAATATAAACCATTTCACTATTGAAAATATTTAAAAGTGACTAATGATTTACAGCATGCAACCCGCTTCGGTGGTCGAATGGGCTAAGGCGTCACTCTCACAATAGACTGTACTGTCGATGAAGGGGAGATTGATACTTGAACTGTCTAATGTACTTAAGGTTGGTTTTTTACTAAATGGTTTCCCCACTCTCCCTACAAGCAAATACAGATACTCTTTCTCTAAATTCCACCTTCCAATCTCTAACATATTATCGTAATTAGTGAAACAGATGCGCGTAACCTGAATTAGTAGCGAGATGTGGTGTTAAAAAACTAGCAATGTGAATTGGCTGTAGGTAATTATATAATAGGTAGTGAAATGAATATTTTTATATTGCCTATTAAAGACTTTTTCCCCTTGATCGCCTATTCAGGTGCCTAAATTTCATATTTTTAGTGCCTATTTTTAACATTTTTAGTCCCTAAGAATCCACTACCTAGTGATATGTTCTCATCAGTCATCACTTATTGGCCGGGTATCAAAGAAAATACGTATGCCAGTGCTAGGTGTGTGACGACATATAATAGTTTGAACAAAGTTTGCCTACCCTGGGAACAATTCCCGCCACGCCACTGCTCCTAACGTGTTTGTAATATTCCTTCCCTCTCTAGTTTCCCCACCCCTGAACTGTTGTCAACCCCCCAACCCCTGATAATACTGTAGATACTACCCTTGTAACGACTCTAGTCTCGGAACAAATCACACACCCTCCTCTTCCACACTAAATAACACCACCCTAAAATACCGTCGTAAAAATGGACGAGGGTTCACATCCAAGTCAGACCTATAACGTTACCGGGATGGCTTCGTAAGCTTGATGTGTAGTCCTACTACACCCTCAGGAACGTCAGTCTAATTCCTCTCCCTCCCCTCCGTAGAAACTTTCTGAACTATAATTTTAACCAAATATTAGTTTTGACCTACAGGTTTAGGGGAATGGATAACAAGCCCTATTTTAAGTCGATAGGGCATTCGATCACAACCGACTGCCTTGAGGATTGTTTTTTATTTGTCACAATGCCTTGTATTTATTTTCTCACTATTTGAATGCTGGTACAATTTGAGAGGTACATTGTGTCGGTAATTTTTAAATAGTTAGGAACTGACAGTTAATTTTACTCCTTTCCCACCTGCTTCGGTGTGGCCGCATAGTCTTAACGCGCTACTCTCGTAGTAGACTGCTGATGACAAGGAAATCGAGGTTCAAATCACGGTCAGATGTACTAAGGGTGGTTTTTTCCAAAATAGTTTTCCACTCTCCCTTTCCACGCAAAAATGGGTACACTTTCTATCAATATACCCTTTCTAATGCCTAAAACCACTAGCATAATTAGTACAAAAGCGTGACCAAACATGTAGTAAGACGTGGTGCTAAAGATAAATTGATTTATTTCCTTGTTGGGCGGGGGGGGGTCACTGAGCTGAATACAAAGAGTCACCGGCCTAGCCGACAGGAAAAAAAAACATAACAATTTTCTGTTACCTTCTTCACGGTTTGAATTTGTCAGATTCCTATTGTTGCAATATTAAACAAAGTGAAGAAGGTTAGAGACGTAATGACCGGTAAGACGCGGTCCAACCGAGGCAATAAGGGGGATTGGGCTAAATAAAACGGGCACTTTTGTTTAATATGTAGCTGGACTCAGGTGAAAATTTTAGGCTCTCGTGTTTCAAATGTGGGCGAACTCTGTTTACAAATGTAGCATCAATATTTGTTTAAGTGTAATAGAAATTAGGTTCATTTTCTAATTTAATCACGCGTAATACGTTAATTAGTGTGTGATTCTTAATTTGTAAAATAAAAGGTAAAATCATTTACAATATATAGAATATCAATTGGAAAACAAAAGCAATGATTAATTAATTGACCTCTACCCTATATAAAAACAAATGCAAACCAAGTTTAATCCATTAACATTCATCCTATATAAACACAAACGCAAACAAAGTTTAATTAATTTACCTTTACCGTATTTAAAAACAAAAGCATACAAAATTTAATTAATTAACCTTTACCCCGTATAAAAACAAACGCAAATAAAGGCTATTTATTGAATATTTACTATGTAAAAAAACAAACTCCAACAATATTTAATGAATATTTATCCTATATAAAAACAAACACAAACAAAGTCTGATTGATTAACCTTTACCCTAAATAAAAACAAATTCAAGCAAACGATAATTAATATTTACGAGCGTATAAATCGAACGGGTAGTAAGACGTGGTAATAATAATAATAATAATAATAATAATAAATATTTACTCTATGTAAACACAAACACAAACAAATTTAATTAATCAACCTTTATCTTATATAAAAACAAACGCAAACAAAGGTTATTTAATTAGCCTACAATTGATCTATAATGACATTTACCCTGTACGATCATTATTTCAAAGGCCAGATATTGTATAAAAAATTAGCTTAACAAATTTTTTAGACTCTACTTCCCAATATGTTTTTAGAATTAAAAAAATGATCAAGTTGCGTATAACTTGTAGTCGTTGACCATTAAAATTTTTGAAAACAAAAACTCTTTATTTTATTTGATAAGTTTGATTCGAGCGAAGATGAAAACGAATAATTAGTGTAGGCCTATAGATCGCACGGTAAAATTACACTGGAACATGGGGAAAACCACTCCACAATTATCCTAGTCGGGACTTGAACCTTGAAAGAGAACCTCGACAGTTAGCAGTCCTCCAGTTCAAATGATCAAAAGAAAACAGTTTTTTTTAATACAAATCAAATTCAAAGCTATAGATGTTATAAAAAATTAGACATTTGAAATTTTACAAAATCAAAATATTTCATGTTTCGTTAAGATTTGTGTTGTTTACACATGTTTTAAAGTTTTTAGTTTGCTTGAAAAAATCGTAGATTCGAAAAAACTTGTGGGAGTTGAAGCGAGTGGTTATTGGTTGACCTTTGACTTTGTTTGACTTTTGCAAGTTTTGAAGAACCCTATATATAGTCCCAACAATTAAATCAACCCAGCAAGTACCAGCATATTTATAGTTTTGAACCCGAACGGGTAGTAAGACGCGGTGATAATAATAATAATATAGTTTTGAAAGCAGTAAATTCAGATTTTCGGGCTATCCGCATATTTACACTATTTAGTTAGGAATTAAGTAGGTTTAATTTAGAGGAAATGTCCCTCATTCGAAGGAAGGGAGAGTGGGACTCCCTTTAGGGGGGAGGGGGATCCTCTCAGTACCAACAACTGGGATTCAAACCCTGGTCTGTCAATCATCAGTAATCCAACCTATAGCGAGAATCCTAACACACAACACAAGAGGTAGACCAGTCTTTTGACAGCTAGAACCTCGAGTTATTCTTATAAAACCCGCATCTGGGGTCACGTGGACTAATTAATTATTAGGCTCATATAGTCTGGCTTATTGCTGATGGAAAGGTCGAGGTTAGAATCCCAGCCGGGTGTACTCTGAGTGGTTTTCCTCAAATGTGGGTGCATATCTTATAATACCTATCCTCTTCAAACCTACCCTATTAATGTAAATATGCGGATAGCCCAAATAGGTAATTAATTATATGTGGAGGAAAAACTTGTTTCCACCCTTTCTGTGCACAAATGTGGATACATTTTCACTTAACTCTATCTTCTACATTCCTAACCTATAAGCAGGTTAATATGTGTACAAGCCGGACAGGTTGTAATAAGCAATGAAAAAAAATATTATAGTAAAACTCTTTTAGTTTTTTATCCCCAAGTCTTCCTACTCTTTCAGGTTATACGCGTATCTACTAACTACTCTAGTGTTGGGGAGTTACGGGTGAGGAAGGTTGAATTTGGAGGAATTGTACCCGCATTTGGGAGACGATAGAGTGGAAAACCATTTATGGGAAAACCTCTTCAGTACACCTGACCACGATTCGAAACCCTGTCTCCCCGTCACTAGGTGTTTACTTTATAGCGAGAGTGACGCCTTATACCATGCGGCCACCGAAGTGGATAACTCTTCAGATAAAACGTATGTTAAATGAGTTCATCCTTCAAATAAACTTAGCAAAATAGTTTTCTTAGTTATCGTTCTCTTACATAAATGTCCTCCAAGGTGACGTAAACTCACCTAAAGTCCATACGTATCGCTCCTTATCTTCTACGAGTGTAATCGTAAATGGTACAATTATCTTACCACGAAACACCACTCATAAAATCAAACATATTATTATTTATGACCTATAACTTTTATCGCAGTTTTAGGTGTGTGTTTTATTTTTATTTAACTTAGACCCCACTTGGGGGGAGAGAGAAAAAACATGTCCACGCGGGTAGTAGGATTTTAGTTGGAAGAACAGTAAATGACAGTCACTAAAGCTAGTAAAACTACTTTTATATATTCATACCTCAAGTAATGTAATCTATATATTTATCTTTTGATGGTTTTTTATTTAGTACCACATCTTACTACCCGTTTGGGTTATGCGCTTATGTACTAATGCTGATGGTTTTAGAGGATAGAAAGGTTATATTAATAGGAAGTTTACCTGCATTTGTGTGGAGGGAGAGTGGAAAACCATTTGGGGGGGGGGGTAGCTACGTGCACCCACCTGAAGATTCGAACCTGTATCTCTCCATCATCGGCAGTCTAACTTACTGCAAGAGTAGCGCATTAGACCAAGCGTCCACCGAAGCGGGTTTTTTGATAGATTTTATGAATACCTTTAAAATCGCATTAATAATTGAGTAAAATGCTATCAATGTTGAACTTAAAAAACTATGTTTTTATTTTATAAAAGTGTTCATCCTACCAGAATCAGGGTATATACATCCTATCTTGTAATTTGATTCCAACGGGTAGCACCATAATCTTCTCTAAGTCGCAGTGAAGATTGCTTCAATAATTTGGATCGCTATCATTATAATTTATGACACCATTTCCTTACCGATTTCCAAATAAATTTTGTGTTTACAGAGTGTTTATATATATATAATTTTACTTTATTTACGTGTCTAACCTACGACTATTCATAGTCCTCAACGCAACAATAAAATAATTTTGTTCTGTTAGGAACTATAGTAGGATTCTAGTAATAAAGACTTTTTTTTAAATACACACACCATTTTTTTCAGTAAACATTGATAACAGTTTTTATTAGTATAATTTCTTAGGTAGTTATATTATCTCCGAAAGGGTTCTGTTCAGTGGCGCACCTAGAATTATACTTTGGGGAATGCATTCAATAAAACCATTTAACCAGAAGAAATTTCGAGGGAGTGGCCGGATTGGTGGGAGGTCGAAGGGGGTGAGGAGTACAGCCCCCTCCCTAACAATTGTAGAACCAGGAAATGAATAATAAATGCCTATATAAGCTACTTGGAGTAATTGTTTTATAGTATTTAAGGGCATCGATTTCAATATTGTAAGTGGCCTTGCATACAATATAACGAAGTTATTATTGGCGTTATTTTTTTCCAAAATGGTAATTTTTTGTCTAACGGTAGACATTTTGAACATTAGGCTTAAGTTGTAAGCCTACTCATAAAATATAGTCTATACATTCGGCACATATACAGTTCTAAATATTTAAGTTATTCTTCAATTTGTTTAAATTTTTATAAACATATTTATAATGAATATTGTTTTAGTAACTTTTATATTACCATAAGAAAAATTCCTTCTTATACATCTCGTACATAATATTGTAGTTAGCAGTGGCGTATTCTCTGGGTATGCTAATCCCGCGCTGCATACCCATAATGATATGGACTAGTTTTTTGTTTAATCCAATGCTGTCTGTGTGAACTGTGTAAACACTAATGTTTAAATTTTTAATAAATATACATGTAATGAATTATTAATTTTAAAACTAATATTGGTTAATATTCCAAGAATACTGTGTTTTAAGTAATTTTTCATCCAAAAGGTTCTACTTAGCACAATAGTAAACCCAGGGCTTGCTACTTGAAAAACGCAAGGCAAGCTATGGAGGCTCTAATGACCTTGCCAAATGTTTAGGGGGTTGCAACACATTCCTTTCCGCTCACTCATAAATAATTTGCCAATGAGCTTACTTTTTACAGCCCAGGTCATGCTGTTCATGTGAAGCAAGCTAAGCATTTTGCCAACTATTGAAAAAAGATTCAAGATACCGATGTTTATTTATTAAGCTAATTTAGTATAGTTTAAGTAAAATTACATAAAATATATATAAAATTAACTGTAAAATAATAGTTAATATACGTAACAAGCTTTAAATTATACACTAATTAAATACATTGAGTTATGTTTAGGTATTCTAGTCACTTGTATTATCATGTATTTGGCAAATATATTTAACCACTCTTTCAAATTTAGGCATTTCAGC
>CABEEJ010000348.1:276788-295076 GCA_901482245.1 Timema douglasi
TTTAGGCATTTCAGTACTGACAAAGTGGGGAGGGGGGGGGGGGAAGAGGCTACTTTAACCATAGTTGACGGTAATTCTTGTTTTTCTTTAGTAGAAAGGATCATGGAGTTTTAATAGTGTTTTTTTAGTTTTTGTTTTACATTTATGACTTATTAGTCATTGTGATTTTATATAATCATACCCCAAAGAATCCCAAAAGTCAGAAGTGTGATTTCACCATTTCAAGATGATCTAAAATTAAAAGGTAAAATAAAATATATTTTCTTATAATTTACTTAATCAGTGGCGCACCCAGCCATTTATTTTGGGGGAGGCATTCAATCAAGACTGTTGCAAGAATGACATTTTGATGGAGAGAGCGGGTTTGGGGTTGCACAGCCTCCTAAGCCCTGAAGGCCGAGAATATTTATAAATATTAAAATGATTTTATAAATCATTTGTAGTAGTTTTATAGCAATTAAGATATTTAAATAATGCAAATTGTATCGAAGCTATTATTTATATGTTTTTTCAATTGTTAATTTTGTGTGTAACGTTAAACTTTTTGAATATTAGGCTTAAGTCTGAAGCTTGGTCTTAAAATGTAGCATATACATTCGACACATCTTCAATGCTAAATATTTTAGTAATACTTAATATTATTTAAATTTCTATTAACAATATTTGTTGGGGAAAGAGGGTGCCCCCCTCCCCCTTGGGTGCACCACTGCTTACAGCAAAAAATATGTGTAAATATTTTAGCAATACATCAATGACGTAGCGATAGAGTATTAATCGTCCGAGATAATCTCCCTTATGTTAGTCAGAGTTTACGCATCTAAATAGCTTTTGGAGCATAAATTCTCAAGTTGGGTGACTCGTTTGTTTCCAAGCAGCATTGTGGGAGATAAGTTAGACTTTAAGAAATAGTTTTAATTGCAACGTGAGTTGGACAATCCACCTGATTCCCTCTCACCAAGATCTGATGGACGCTATATCGATGTATCACTTCATTTTACTCTTATTATGATTGTTTTCTTTAAGTATTGCAGTATGCTTTTAATTACACTAGTCTAAGTGAATAGGCATCTGTCTCTCTTATGCATTCAGAAATGTGCCTAGTGGTCTAGTGGTCATAGGCTCTGGCTACGGACCCAGAGGTCCCGGGCTTGATTCCCGGCGCGTCCAGACTATCTGGGAAGCAGTGGGTCTGGAACGGGTTAGATTCAGCCTAGGGTGGATAAATAAGGAGCTACTCGAATAAAGTAGTAGTGGCTACCGGTATAGAAAGCCGAGATTAATGGCTGGAGTCATCGTTGTGCTGACCACATGACATCCTCTATCCGCAAGCGTTGGCACTAATTAGCCAAACAGTTTGGTAGCCACTCGGTAGGTATAGCCTGAATGCGGGCTGACACCAAGGAGTTACTGTTATTACATTTTGAGTGGATGGTAATCATCGTTATGAATAAATAAAAGAAGAAAGAATATTGGAGTGGGCAAGGCTCAACATTTCCTAAGATATCATACATTTAAAGGGAAATAATAAATGTTTGAGAACCACTGTTCTAAATGGGCACATCTTCAAATATATCCCTTGAAATAATCCCTTGACATTCTTGGACAACGATGGTTGAGGGTCCTCGGCCCCCAAATTTCCGTTTCAACTTTTAGAGTACAGCATACATATTAATTTTTCTCAGAATACGCCACTGGTAGTTAGCTAACTATTAGTTAAGTATTATTATTATTATTATTATTATTATTATTATTATTATTATTATTATTATTATTATTATTAGCACCGCGATCTTACTACTCGTTCGGGTTGTACGCACTTACGCTAATATGTAATGGTAGGGTTATTGTGAGATGAAATGGAGGACCTACAGTTTAACGTGGGATTTGAACCACGGTGAAGGCCTGGCATTCCTCACATTCACAAGATGTGATTAATACACGTCTTGTCAGCGGTGAAGGAAGGGTTCGACAATCAGATAAATATATGCCGGGACTGAGGATTGAACCCCGGACGCCAGCACAGAAGTCCGACACCTTACCCCTAGACCATCAAGTCACCTCAAATCTGTAACTAATCGCCACCTGCATGCAATCCAGCCTATTGCGAGATCGACACACTATACCGCATGGCATGTGAATTATTGTTTTAAAAGTAACAAACAGTTAATTTTACCGGTTCGGTGGCCGCGTGGTTTAAGACGCTCAAGTATCGCTCTCGCAATAGACTGGGCCGCCGATTACGGGGAGCTCGAGCTTTGAATCCCGATCGGGTGTACTAGGGGTGTTTTCCCCTAAATTGTTTTCCACGCTTTATCCACGCAAATTCAGGTATACTTCCTATAAATTAAAGCTTCCACATCCTTAACACATTAGTTGGATTGAGACATATAATAATTACCTGAACAGGTAGTAAGACACAATACTTAAAAAAAAAAGATCACTTTAGGGTGTTTTTTTTTTAGATATTTAAATGAGATGAAAACCCGCCTCGGTGGCGTAGTTATCTAACGCGCTAGTCGTGTTTAGCTCGACTGCCGAGGACGAGGCGATCAAGGTTCGGATCACGGTCGGGTGAACTGGGGGTGATTTTCCCTAAGTGGTTTTCCACTCTCTCTCTCTCCAAGCAAATGCGGGTTCACTTCCTCTAAATATAACCTTTCCAATTCCTAATACATTAGCGTAATTAGTACATAAGCGTATAACCCGAACGGGTAGTAAGACGCGGTGCCAAATAAATAAATAAGATAAACGACAAGTAAATGCAAATGCTAGATATTTTTCTTACAATAAAAAGCCTCCATAAAGTAATTTGCTCCTAATTTCCCCTGAATTTTAGCTTACAGAAACAATGTAGATAACTTAAATCAACCCCCTTACAACCGACGTAATACGACAAACAATAATGCAAAGAAAATAAAAATGATGAAAAACAAATGGAGCATATNATAGTTCCCAGTGGCGTCTACTACGGGGTGCATTTATTTGTGGGTGGGTGTGTGTGTGTGTGGAGGAACAGGGTGCATTTAGAAGTGGAAGGGGCGGGAAGGGATGAGGGCTGCCACATCCTCCCTTGACTCACTAGATTAGCTTTTTATCCAGGGTGATGATTTCGGTTTAACGACCTAAAAGACTTACTACACGGAATGAGAAAAGGGCAATACGATACCGTACACCCCCTCTTATGGGGGTTAAAAGAGGGGTTGGGGGAGGTTATTTTATTGGCGTGCTTTGCTTGCATACATCGCCGAGCTAGAGGCCGTCAAACTCCATTTACAAGATAAACTACTTTTATGTTAGATTAAACTCGGTAATTGATTTGTGCGCTTTCTTTGTTCTTTCCTTGTTCCGAAAGGAAAGTTATTTCATGGAGCCTGTTTTCTGACGGATTATTCTAGTAGTTTATATTTTGAAAATAAGACTTTATTGATATTTCAATTAGTTCTTGTAGTTATTAATGCGAGTAGGCTTGAGGCTAATTCGTTAACGGATTGGCAGTGGTGTGATTACAAACTTTTTTAGTGTTTTAATTTACGTTTGACGCAAGATGTTTAGTTTTTACTATTATATATTTTTCATCAGTACTTTTTAAATAAAATTATTCATCCAAGGGTTAGTGACAAAGAAAGTAGCTTAGAAGAACTGCACCCGCATTCTATTGGAGAGGGAATGGCAATATCATAGTGTAAAGTAACTTGTGCATAAAGTAACCTCCTACATGTCACCCGGTTGAGATTCAAAGACTGACCATATCGTTACCGTAAATTCAGTCTTTTGCGAGCCTAACGCATCAGACAACGTAATAACCAGTGCGGGCTTCTTAACCTTTAATGAGTTTAGCGAGAAGATGTGAGAATGTTAGCGAAAATAAAATTTACTCGTATTATTGTGGAAGATAACGGGAAGTAACATGCAACTATCCACAGTGCACCCCTGTCCGGATTCGAACCCCAACTTACCCGACAACCAAGAGCAATGTGACTCTCACGCCTTAGACCATTTAACTACCACGGTGGATAGATTATTTTTTAATATACTATTTAAACTAGCGAAGACCCGCATCGGTGGGCACGTGGACTAGATGTCAAGTTCACTTAGATTTGTTTGCCGATGATGGGTGAGGTAAGGGTTCAAATACCAGCCAAGTGTACTAATGGGTTTTTTTCCAAAATATTTTCCCACCTCGCAAATGAGGATACATCCACTAAGCCATATTTTTCTAATCCCCCCCCCCCCATTAGCATATAGTTAAAATGTGAAAAATTCGGGAAGGTAGGTAATATGTGGTGGGAAAATAATTTACAGTATCTCCATAGCTTCTTTGGTGCTGGGTGACAGCTCACAGCTGACATCTGACGGCTTTGAAAAGCTACCAGACCAAATTATGTATCCCTACGCCGAACCGTATGATCTGCAAGAACATGTGTTTAGCATCTGTCACTTCTTACAGTCAACATGTAGGTATATACCTAAATGTTGACTGTCAGAAGTCAACTGTGAACTGTGTGCCAGTAGTTTCTTCGTACCCCAGCACACCACCTTCAGACATAACTGAGAGAGAGGAGATTTGGTAACAGTTACCTGAGAGAGGGTGAAGATAAAGCTTTTCTTTATAAGACCTGCAGTTCCCTCAGCAATGATACTGGGTGTACACCAAGAATCACCAACAGTGAGTCAGTCACTTCTGGTCGACTGTTGTCTGGCTAGGCAACTCAGTCGCTTTGTGTGAAAACCCCCAACCTACCTCTATGTTCATGAATAGAATTAATAGTTGGCCAGCGATTGTTGCTTGGCGATAGTTGCCTAGGGTGAAACGTCTCTAATAGCCCGGTTGAGTAGTGTTCCGTGGTGTAAAATAAATTGATTATTTAGATTTAAAGTAAAGTGTTTAAATAACAAGCTAAACTGTCAATTAAATTTAAAAATTAATGTTATGTAAAAAAAATCATGGAAAACTAACTTCATAGATTTAATTATAGTTTTAGTCACTTTTACTATTTTTTTGTTAAAATCTCTCTCTATATATATATATATAATCATGCGTTTGATTTTGACCATAATGCTGATGTTGAGATTTATATCTAAATTTAATATTAAGCAACTAGCTAACCACAGAGATGATACGGATATTTAAATATATAGCTACTTAGCTACTTGCTTAATATTAAATTTCTATATGAATCTCAAATTAGATTTGTGGTCAGATACTTACTAAGATTAAACGCTTGATATTAAATTTCAATATACATATCTGTATCAGATTTCTGGTAAACTTTTTGAAATCAAACGCTTCATATTAAATTTGTATACACCTTTTAGAGTTTTTAACTCCTGAAATTTACCAGATTTTAAAAACGAATTGTTTTAACCAATGTAATTAAAATGTCAACAGTTTCATTCATTAGTTTTATAATTTACAAAGTTTTAAGTAGGCCTATTGATATAAATTCAGACACCTACACGCGAGTCAAGCAAAAGATGAAATCTCAAAGTGTCAAAGAACAATTCCTCAGTCATAATTTACTAAAATAATCTGTTTATTCGCTGCCTCATGGTAACCATGACGTTGTTTCCATAACGTTTGAAATTAGTCATCGCGGCGAGATAAAGGTAAACGTGATCGACATTGATACAGTGACTTTCAGAAATTGCCGCTAAAATAAAAATAAAATTAAAAAAATGTTCCTACCTTAAAAAACTATTAATCTCTCCAAAAGGTCAGATAACCTGTTTTAGAGCCGATCAATCATCTGGTTACTTGTCCCTCTTCTTCATTAGGCCTCCTATTGTAAATTTGATTAGACCACGCTGATAAGAATAATGGTGGTTGTGGTGTGTTGATTGGTTGTCTTCGATGCGGCGAGAAGGCCTATGATTGGCCGGTGGGCAGGGACATCGAAGTATTATCACCTGAATGAGGCGTGGATATATAAAAATATGTCTGATGATGACATGCTGGTGATTACCTTGGTTGTTAAGTTGCAGGAGACATAGACTTGGCATAGAGTCACCTTGCTCGGTCTTCGACAGGTTGGGGAGGTGGAATATCTCTGATGATGACATGCCTTGACTGGTAGCTTGCAGGAGACATAGACTTGACATAGAGTCACCTTGCTCGGTCTTCGACAGGTTGGGGAGGTGGAATATCTCTGATGATGACATGCCTTGGCTGGTAGGTTGCAGGAAACATAGACTTGACATAGAGTCACCTTGCTCGGTCTTCGACAGGTTGGGGAGGTGGAATATCTCTGATGATGACATGCCTTGATTGGTAGGTTGCAGGAGACATAGACTTAACATAGAGTCACCTTGCTCGGTCTTCAACAAGTTGGGAAGGTGGAATATCTCTGACGATGACATGCCTTGGCTGGTAGGTTGCAGGAAACATATACTTGGCATAGAGTCACCTTGATCGGTCTTCAACAAGTTGGGGAGGTGGAATATCTCTGATGATGACATGCCTTGACTGGTAGCTTGCAGGAGACATAGACTTGACATAGAGTCACCTTGCTCGGTCTTCGACAGGTTGGGGAGGTGGAATATCTCTGATGATGACATGCCTTGACTGGTAGCTTGCAGGAGACATAGACTTAACATAGAGTCACCTTGCTCGGTCTTCGACAGGTTGGGGAGGTGGAATATCTCTGACGATGACATGCCTTGACTGGTAGGTTGCAGGAAACATATACTTGACATAGAGTCACCTTGATCGGTCTTCAACAAGTTGGGAAGGTGGAATATGTCTGATAATGACATGCCTTGGCTGGTAGCTTGCAGGAGACATATACTTGACATAGAGTCACCTTGCTCGGTCTTCAACAGGTTGAGGAGGTGGAATATGTCTGATGAATGACATGCCTTGATGGGTAGGTTGCAGGAGACATAGACTTGACATAGAGTCACCTTGCTCGGTCTTCAACAAGTTGGGAAGGTGGAATATGTCTGATAATGACATGCCTTGGCTGGTAGGTTGCGGGAGACATAGACTTGACATAGAGTCTCCTTGCTCGGTCTTCAACAAGTTGGGAAGGTGGAATATGTCTGATAATGACATGCCTTGGCTGGTAGGTTTCAGGAGACATATACTTGACATAGAGTCACCTTGCTCGGTCTTCAACAGGTTGAGGAGGTGGAATATCTCTGATGATGACATGCCTTGACTGGTAGCTTGCAGGAGACATATACTTGACATAGAGTCACCTTGCTCGGTCTTCAACAGGTTGAGGAGGTGGAATATGTCTGATGATGACATGCCTTGATGGGTAGGATGCAGGAGACATATACTTGACATAGAGTCACCTTGCTCGGTCTTCACGAAGTTAGGGAGGTGAAATATCTCTGATGATGACATGCCTTGGCTTTTAGGTTGCAGGAAACATAAGAGTTGACATAAAGTCACCTTGCGCGGTCTTCAACAGGTTGAGGAGGTGGAATATCTCTGATGATGACATGCCTTGGCTGGTAGGTTGCAGGAAACATATACTTGACATAAAGTCACCTTGCGCGGTCTTCAACAGGTTGAGGAGGTGGAATATCTCTGATGATGACATGCCTTGGCTGGTAGGTTGCAGGAAACATAGACTTGACATAGAGTCACCTTGCTCGGTCTTCAACAGGTTGAGGAGGTGGAATATCTCTGATGATGACATGCCTTGATGGGTAGGATGCAGGAGACATAGACTTGACATAGAGTCACCTTGCTCGGTCTTCAACAGTTTGGGGAGAGGGAATATTTCTGGTCTGAACGACAAATGAATCTACTGACATTATACTCTGATGTATACAATCCATAGCAATGATTTTAGCTTACAGTTCGAATCCCAGACAATTTACTAAGAGTTTTCTTTTCTTAATAGTTTTTCCACCATCTCTCCAAGTATATTTGAATACTTTATTAAAATTCTCCCTTTACTTATCCCTACCACGTTTGTGTAACTAAATAAAATTAATCCAGACATGGTGTAAAAGGAAAAAAAATATCACTTTAAACTATTAGATTCACGACAATAAGGTGACTACGGTGAGTTTCAAGAAAATGTACTAGCATTTGTCTTGTGAAAACTCTTGTTCTATCAAATCAATATATTAATGCAAAGTCTCAATGCTCGGTGATTTGGTTTCTGCTCACGCAAAGTTCCCCACAACTGTTGTTAACCACGAAGATAGGCAACATTTCAGGAAAATTTTAAGTATTTTAAAAAAAATTATTATTTGTGTATACCTTCCCTCCAATTTTTATTGAACGCTTGATCTCGTATTTTAACATGTACTTATTGAAAACGTAAAATAAAAACCACATAAACGTTTAAAAAAATTATTTTTTCATTCACACACTTCCAATATATATTTTTAACTGTCATACCATTTATATTTTATTCATTTATTCACCATTACAAATTATTTAAAAAAAAAATTGTACACGCCACGGTGTCGTAGTTAGCTAACGCGCTAGTTTCGTGTTAAGCTAGACTCCCGAGGACGGGGAGATCGAGTTTCAAATCTCAATCGGGTGAACTGGGGGTGGTTTTTTCGAAATGGTTTTTCACTCTCCCTCCACGCAAATGTGGATTCACTTCCTCTAAATTCAACCTTACTAATTCCTAGTCCATTAGTATAATTAGTACTTAAGCGTATAACCCGAACGGTTAGAAAGACACGGTGCTATAATTTTTTAATTTTTATTAAAATTTGATGCGTCTTTCTTCTCGTTAAGACTAAGCGTATTTTAATTACGCCAGTGAGGTATGTTTGAATAAGGCTGAGTTTAGTAGAGATGTGACACTAGAATTAGGGTGGAAAAAGATTTGAAAACTGTTCGAGGGAAGCCACCCTCAATACAACCATCTGGATTTCGAATACCAACCACCCCGTAACCGTTTAGTTAGACTTGATAGGCCTGCTTATTCATTTGCACCCTTCCCTCCGATCCAAGTGACTTTTTTTAAACTGAGATGTAAAAAAAAAACAGATTTGTAACGGCTTGCTATAAGGTGGAACAGGTAAGGAAGATTTATTAAAGAAAGTGCAACCACATTTTCGGAGAGAGAGGATGGTAATTAAACATTCAATTCACATAAGAAAAACCATTCTCGGTGTACTGTGGTGAGATTCGGACTTAGACTTCACCATCGCCATCACAGGTATGCCATTCTAATACGAGTCTGATGCCATAAACAACGTGATCACCATTGAGAGTCACACACAAAGTTACAATTGTTTTTTTCGTCAACTGGGTAGAATGTTCCTTTTCTAATATACTTCACCGAATCGCAATAGAAACCAAGCTTTAAATTAAATAAATGTTACGGAACTCCGCACTCGCTTTATTGTTTAAAAAATGGAGATAATTACTCAAAATTTATAATATAATATACAGTACCCCATGGCTTCTTTGGTGCTGACTGACAGCTTTGAAAAGTTACCAGGCCAAATTATGTATTCCTACGCCGAACCATATGATCTGCAAAAACATGTGTTTAGCAGATGTCACTTCTGACGATCAAAACTTAGGTATATACCTAAATGTTGACTATCAGAAGTCAGCTGTGAGCTGTCAGTTAGCACCAAAGAAGCCATGGGGCTACTGTACATTAGCGAACACGAGAAAAAATTGCGCTATACATACGTAAAACATTTTTTAACTCCTGGTTTTATATTTAATAATTTTATTTTTAAAGTATTAACGTCTTCATTTGTATATTTGGACCAATTAAATATATCGCTATTGGGTCCCTAAGGGTCAACACTTCGTATTCAAATTTTGAATTCCGGTTAAAATTTTCGTCATTTTACTAGGGGATGCACATCTCATGGTTATCGAATTGCTATTAAAATTCTCTTTTATAAATTTTGACCAATAAAATAGGTAATTATTGACTATTAGTCTAACATGAGAGAGATATATCATTGTTGTACAAACATTTCTTCTAAGAGGTTGAAAGAAAGAGAACATACACTTTTTGAAAGACTTGCTCATTTCTTACTCTATGGCATTAAAGAATTATTGCGTGAAAGTTTAAGTAGTATCTCTTTACAACTAAAGCTCACAAAATTGTATTATATATTTGCCAATATCTTAGAAATTGTTGGTTTTGTAAATATATATTTAATATAAAAGTTTTTTTTATTTTTAATAGTTATAAAATTTTGGAATGATAAGTTATTTAGTATCTTAAATAGTTAAGAAGATACGGAAATGTCCGCTTCTGTAAAGTACCCTAAAAGTCATTTTCATGGGAAAGTGAAAACTGCCAGTTTATTTATAATCTATGCCTAGATACGATAATATTTAGCACCGCGTCTTACTACCCGTTTGGGTTATACGCTTTAAGTACTAATTACGTTAATGGATTAGGAATTGGGAAGGTGGAATGATAGGAAATTAACCCGCATTTGCGTGGAGGGAGAGTGGAAAACAATTTAGGAAAAACCACCCCCAGTTCACCCGACCGAGATTCGAACCTCGATCTCCCCGTCCTCAGCAGTCGAGCACAACACGACAGGCGCGTTAGCCAACTAAGCCACCGAGGCGGGTTCCTTAGATACGAATTTTAATCAAAATCATTAGAACCGATTTTACGAGAGAAAAAAAGTTTTTTTTCTTTTTTTGATTTTTATTAAACTACTCTTTATTTTGGGGTTAAAAAGACACACATACAGACGGCATTGCAAACACCACTTTTTAAGGTTTGAGGGGTCTTGAGACGCCGACAACTCGACATCCATCAACGTTTCAGGTTAGTTTTTTTTACGGTCGCAATATTTTACCTTTAGTGTTCAAACAGTTTAAAAAATGTATATATTTGCGTATAACTTGAAAGTTAATTGTTTTATAAAAACATGTTTCGAATAAAATATTTTTACTGTAAATGTATCTACATATTTTCAATGATAAGTAATTTCATATCTCAAATGGTTTAGGAGATATTATAAAAAATGAGAATTTACGCATCAGACTGGACCCCTTAAATTCATTTTGCCGAAATATTGAGAGTAACCATTTTGTTTAGAATATTTATAAATGTTTGGAAATTAAATTTAATCAAAATTGTTAGAGCCTATTTTGAGAAAATCGACTTTTTCACTTTTTGCCCTTCAGTAAACTACCCTCAATTTTAGGGTTAGATATCCAATTCCAAAAAACCCTCAGGGCAACCCTATGAAAACCCTAGACCGGTAAAATAGTTTAGGCTCAAATTGGAGGTACAGACAGACAGACTGAAATTCAAAAACTATTTTTTCAGATTCGTGGGGTCATGAAACGTCAAGATTCATCAAAATATCGAGTTCGATTTTTTTGACTATCACAATACTTTCTCTACCTGTACGATATCGAGAAAGTAAAAATAAGTAGAGGAAGAAAAGGAGGCATGCAAATACAGGCAAGTGGGGGGGGNGGGGGGGGGGGGAAGGTTTGCATTGGATTCCAATAACCCCCCACCAAGCCCCGACCCCCATTCCTTTCTCCATCCCACACTATTATCATAATGGAGTTTTAAAATGCGGTCCTAACCGCACCGAGTCCGCCATTACATTTCCAAGACGGGGCTAGAACAGACGATCTGAATGGGATATCTATAACGATACTCGGTATGGGAAAACCTTTCAGTGGTGGCTGGTGCGGACATTTCGAGGGAAGGGCATATTTAAATACAGGCCTTCCACAGAAAAACCGATTAACGCCCTATATATAGATTATTTCTTTTAATGCGCACAAAGTATTACTATCCATCCGAGCTGTTATAATATTTACAGTGTTGAGGTAAAAAGGGCCAAGATTGAATTTACAAGAGAAAGTACCCGAATTTGCATGGAGGGAAAGTAGGACACAGTACAGTACCCACTGCTGAGATTCGAATCCCGACCTTCCTATCACCGGCAATCCAGTCTACTGCTAACGTGTGACACCTTAGAGATCACGTGACCAGCGTTGCAGGCTACATCTACATAAAGACCTAGGCCAAAGATTTTGTTTTTCTTTCGACTTTAATGCCAGAATCATGATATTAGAAACTTTTAACAATCCATCCTAAAGGACTAGGATGTGGAGACTGAATTTTGAGTAGTGTGCCATTACTCACCTGATTATTTCTTTTCCGCCTCGTCTTACAACCCAACCCGTTCCGGGCATCATCATCATCATTATCATCAACTGTTACCAGCCTTTGGCCGGGTCAGTCTAGTAAAATGCCTTCATCTACCTTTATCCTTCTACCATTATTCCACCTTTAATTACCTCCAAAATTCTATTCTCACTTGAACAATACATATTTAATTACACTAATAGGGCAGGGATTAGTAAAGTATCCTTTAATCGAACTGTACTCGCATGGGCGTGAAAGAAGAGTGGGAAATTGTTTATAATAAATGGTACGGAACTCCACACGGACTTTCTCGCTCTATTGTTTAAAAATGGAGATATTTACTCAAAACTGGTAACTTAATATATTTGTGAAATTAAATAATACAAACTGGCAAACCCAAGCATAAATTGCACTATACTTGTATAAAACATTCTTGAGTCCCGGTTTTAAATTTTATAATTTTATTTTTGTATGTTTGGACTGATAAAAAGATCAATATTGGGTCCACAAGGGTCAACACTTCATATTAAAATTTTGACTGTCGTTTAAAATTTTCAACATTTTATTAGGTGTTGGAAATCTTCATGACATCTCATTGTTATTAAATTCTCTTTTATAAATTTTGATCAATAAAAAATGTAAATATTTACGATTGAGTCTAAAATGGAGATAGATCATTGTTGTACAAACATTTCTCCTAAGAGGTTTAAGGAAAAACAACAAACCTTTAGAGACTTACTTATATTTAATTACTCTAAGGCATTGGTGAATTATTGCTTTAAAACTTAAGTAGTATCTCTTACCTACTAAAGCTCACAAAATTGTATTAATATATTTGCCAATATCTCAGAAACCGTTGGTTTTATAAAAATATATTTCATATAAAAGTTATTTTATTTTTAATAGTAGGCCTACTACAATTTTGCTATGATAAGTTATATAGTATCTCAAATAGTTGCGGAGATGCGGAAATTTCTGCTTCTGTAAAGTACCCTAAAAGTCATTTTCACGGGAAAATGAAAGTAGCCAGTTTATTTATAATCTTAATTAACGCCTATATACGAATTTTAATCAAAATCGTTAGAGTCAATTTTGAGAAAATAGAATTTTTCTCTTTCTGTCCTTCAGTAAACTACCCTTAGTTTTAGCGTTAGATATCCAATTCCAAAAAACCCTGTGGGTAGCCCTATGAAAACCCTAGATACCAGGTTTTAGCCCGATCGTTAAAATAGTTTAGGCCACGGGTCTCCAACCCTATGCCTGCGGGCGACATGCCCGCCTCTTTTTGACCACAGCTGAAAAGTTCTTGACTAATAGTTTTAATCTGTCACTTTTTCGACAAAAATCAAGTTTGTACTTATCTCCAGTTATGCTGTTCTCAAGAAATTGGTGATTGAAAGCTCCCCTCTTTCCAATCCCTCCCACTCTGTCCTCTTTCTTTGCCGGGTCATTTAAAAAGTGTATTTTTACTCGGAACTACAATTATTCTAATAGTTTCACGATGAAAGGTTTTGCTTTTTCCTAATCTCAAAGACCTACCCGGTTCCATCATTCCCTTCACACTCACTAATACAATGCTAACTAAGCCTTCCTTTAAAAATATCTTCAATCTTGGCATGGGTCTACCCAGCTTTGTTGACTGAATAAACACAGAATATATATATATATTTTGAAAATGTACCCAAACATCAAAATGGTGGTGAGTAGTTAAATAGTTCCTTTAGTGTTTTTATTTTGGTCTCGTTGAAACCGTAAATAAAGCAGTATTTTTTTAATTTAATTTTTGTCAACTTTGAGGGGGTTGAACCCTCTCTTCTACCCCATGCCTACGGCCTTGAGTATTACCCATAACCACGTGTAACGTCACAATCGCTGTTGAAAACCTAACAGGGCGGTTGACCGGCCGTGTGTAAGCGTTGAGGCTGACCTCTGAGCCGGTCGGGAGTTGGTAAATTTGCCTTGAAAAGGTAATTGGTGCTCGCCGCACTACGGTTAGTTTTGAATGTGCTCTAAGGTACAAAAAAGGATGGGGACCGCTGGTTTAGGCTCTAGTTGGAGGTACAGATAGACAGACAGATAGATGGAAATTCAAAAACAACTTTTTCGGATTTGGTGTGTCATTAAACGTCGAGATTCATCAAATCTCGACTTCGATTTTTTTTCTTGACAATCACAATATACCTGTAAGATAGCGAGAAAGTAAAAATCACCCCCAGAATATTCGGCCGGGATTCAAAAGGGACTTGTCATTTGACATTTAGTTCGGATGGCCACTGAAGTAAGTTACCCGAAGAGGAGATGAAAAAATACACTTTTATATATTTTTTATTAAACCATCCCCTGTGCAGTAGGTCGGTATCAAACCCTGGTTTCATCAGTCGGGGGAACTACGGTTCAGTTATCATAGAATGAGTCTTTTAGAAAATACAAACATATTGTTTAGCAGTCAACACTAATAACATTTAATAATATAATTTGTGTTAATTTATAGGTACAGTAGCCTCATGGCTTCTTTGGTGCTGACTGACAGCTCACAGCTGACAGCTAAAAAGCTTTGAAAAGTTACCAGACCAAATTATGTATCCCTACGTCGAACCATATGCTCTGCAAAAACATGTGTTTAGCAGCTGTCACTTATGACGGTCAAAACTTAGGTATATACCTAAATGTTGACTGTCAGAAGTCAGCTGTGAGCTGTCAGTCAGCACCAAAGAAGCCACGGGGCTACTGTATTGATAATTTATATCAAAGTGACATCTAAAGACCACATGACTTGGCGTATGGAATCCTCTTTTTAAGCTCTCAAAAATCTCCTATCTCTGCACACACACACACACACACACATATATATATGTTTATATTTACATAAATAAATATATAGACTATTATATAAACATGGGGTATATTCCAATTTGCTCAGTTCTTATTCAAATCGTGATTATTTATAATAAAATAAGTAAAAAAACAGACTTCTTTATATAGTAGTACACTGTTGTATTCGGTTAAGCTTTTTTAATAAAAGAGCATAGGCTAGTTGCAAATAAATTGAGTGGTTTTTTTTAGATTTAACTAAACGCAGCATTGTTAAATTTTTATCAGGTGAGTATGAGATTATTTATTTAAAAAACTTTGTTCAAATGATTTTGTTAACCTGTAGATTAAGTTTATGTTGTTCATATGATAATAATTTATGTGAATATTCTTTAATAACTTCATTAAATTAAAGAATAAAAGAACACTTAAAAACAAACTTGACACACCCATAATTTGTTTTAATCTAAAGTGAGATGCAGTGGCAACAAAACATGGCTTACTTGGGATTGCTGTATTCTATTACCAACGTTAGATATGAAACTGACAAGTATATCTAAACATGTGTTGGGTGTTAAGAGGACATATTATTATGTTTTTAAATTGGAATTGTTTAAATTAAGTTAAAGTACCATTGTTAAGTTCAATTAAAAATGCATTCTGAGGTGACATTCTTACCTTTTAAAGATCAGCCAACTAATTCCACTTTGCATTGTTGAGTTCGACTTGAATGACAAATACACACGAATAATATATATTATTGAGTTAAATAACACACAGATATGAAAATATTAAAACCATAGTAAATACATACACCAAATGAGTTAAGTAAAACCATTATAAATACCATTATTATTTTAAAGAGACAGATTTAGATAAACACATGAACAGCATTGGTAGCTTTTCAAAAACCAACGATGAACGAAATAAATCTGGCAACCAAGCTACAACTCTTCATCCTCACTGTACCTAGCGGGATTAACATAACTATTTGTAGTTCGAGTCGGTGGCTCTATGGATCAAAATCAAATTACTGAACATATATTTTTTAATGCCCAAAAATGTTTTTATAGCTCAATGAAAGATATGAATTAATCATATAAATTTTGTTGTTGTATTAAAAGTGTCCTAATATTTAGCATTTTAAATGCCAACTTGAAAAGAAGTTTAGTAGTATTTGTATTTTGTACAACTTTTTGAATATATTTTAAATATCATTTTTGAATTAGGAATTAAATTCTTTACAGCGATTGGTCGAAGGAAGCGCAATTAGTGACGCTTGTGATTACATCACAATATTTATTACCACGAATCTAATCCTTGTTTAGCCAATTCAAGGACGCAGTCAACAAGCCTCGTCTTGAGAGCAAAGTTGCAATATTGTTTACTTGTGCCGAAGCATATTTTGACCATCTGAGGCCGTACATAGAGGGTCAAGATTCGGACTTCATCTTATTTATCCCCATTCAACCTGAACTATATGTATACTGGGGGGAATGCTTGATTACTAAGACAAGACTACAAATACGGCCGTTAGTGAATCCGGGCGCCTATGCTTAGTTTTATGAATAGGTGACACCGTCAACTGTATAAGTAGATTCTCCCAAGAGTTTTATTTAGCACCGCGTCTTACTACCCATTCGGGTTATACGCGTATATACTAATTACACTAATGGTTAAGGGATTATGATTAGATTTAATTGAGAAGAAATGCATCTTCATTTGCGCGAAAAGAAAGTGGAAAACTATTTAAGAAAAAACACTCTCAGTACTCCCGATGGGGATCGAATCACGATATACCCATCTTAGGCAGTCTAGTCCGGCACGAGAGTAGTGCGTTAGACCACGCGGCTACCGAGGCGGGTCCACGAGTATTGACGATCTTGTAACGAAATTGCACGCTGCTTGTACAAGCATTGATGCCGGCATCTGGCAACGTGTACAGGGTATTATAATGGGACCTGTCTATAAATGCACGATTACCGTCATTAATATATCATATAAACATGGACGATACTTTGTTGTAAGTTGGAATATAATAAACATCTGTATTGTGCATTTTGTGTCTTGCATTACCATACCACCCGCCTCGTTAGCCGCGTGGTCTAACGCGCTACTATCGCAGTAGACTAGACTGCCGATGACGGGGAGATACAGGTTAGAATCTCGGTTGTATGTGGCTTTAAATGGTTTCCACTCTCTCTCTCCACGCAAGTGCGGGTATATATACTCCCTCTAAATATATTATTTATAATCCTTAAAACCATTAGGTAAATAGTACATAAGCGAATAGCCCGAACGGGTAGTAAAACGCGGTACTATAAAAATTACCCTACCTGGAAGTAGTATTACAATTGATAGTGTTACCTGTTTAAAAACTAAGCATCAGATGGTGCTCGTTATGTTACATCTCCGTTGTTTTTATTTGTTGTTATAAATGGTCCTGCTACACAGAGGAATTGCGCGGATTTTTAAACATCCTGTATAGCCGGAAACCCATAGAAAAAAACCTGATAGGACACAGTAAAATTGTATTAAAAAAAAAGAGTGTGACCAAAATGAAAAAAAAATCAATCAACTTATTTTGCACACATCTTATAAATATGACAGCTTCATAGCCCATGTTTTGGCGTGTGAATACATAAAAGTAAATCTAGTAAATTGTAAAATTTCAGATGGGTTTCTTCTTTATGGTTATCTGATTATATTTGATATTTTTGTTTGATGAGCGAGACCCTGGAACAGTATCATTTTGGTTTGAAAGAACTTTAAAAAAAAATACAATTTATTTTGCACTCAATATCTTTTACAGGTGACCTGGCGGTCTAGGGGTAAGGTGTCAGACTTCTGTGCTGGCGGCCGGGGTTCAATTCTCGGTCCCAGCACAGATTTATCTGATTACCAAACCCTTCCTTCAACTCTGACAAGACATATTGTGAATGTGGGGAATGCCAGGCCTCCACCGTGGTTCGGATTCCACGTTAAGCTGTAGGTCCTCCATTTCATCTCACAATCACCCTACCATTACACATTAGCGTAAGTGCGTATAGCCCGAACGGGTAGTAAGAAGCGGTGCTAATAATAATAATAATAATAGTAAATAAATTCGCAGTTTGGGAGACTGGGCATAGCAACTAATTACACCAAATTATGTTGTTTTGAAAGAAAAAAATCTAGAAAATGTTTTGAATTTTCATTTCCTCATCGTAAATATAGAGATCAAACATAATTTTATTTTTAATTTCATTATATAATACAACACTTTGGTTTGGACTTGACTCTTTTTAACATTCGTTTAGGGAACACAAACTAAGTCTGCTTTTAGACTTTGTACGAATATTTCGAGTTTTGAATTCAAATCTGTTATTTAGAATATAAAATCTCCCCTCCTCCTCCT
>CABEEJ010000348.1:298386-309457 GCA_901482245.1 Timema douglasi
ATCCGAACCACGGTGGAGGCCTGGCATTCCCCACATTCACAAGATGTCTTGTCATAGGTGAAGGAAGGGTTTGGTGATCAAATAAATCTGTGCCGGGACCGAGGATTGAACCCCGGCCCCCCAGCACAGAAGTCCTACACCTTACCCCTAGACCACCAGGTCACCGAGAAAGCACGTTAAGGGAAATGTTTTTTTGTTTGTTTTTATATATCGTAAAACTTTTTTTTTTTGGACAGAATAAATAAAATATTTCTCCGGTAAGAACATAAAAGTTTTAATTTCTTCATGCATGGAATATCTTTCCAGGTTGTCCTGGAATTTAACTACAACTTTATCTCGTAATTTAGAAAGTTTGTCATCTAATGCCGCTATGTTCATGACAGATATTCAACAACTGTTGAGGTCACTATGTGAAAAAAATTCAACTCCATGTTTCTAATGGAGCAACATTTTTATTTTTATTTTAGCAAAAAAAGAAGTTTTTCTATAAAAACTTAAAAACACTGCCCTTAACTCGCGTTTCCTGCATCTCCACCTTAAGTTCGCCTGTTTCTTTTTGTGGGGAGCCAGAAAGACACTGAATTATTTTAACAATATTTCACCAAAAGACACGGAATAAAATATGCTGTTGATTCTTAAGCATGAAACGTTATGCTAATTACGATAACCATGCTTGTAGGCAATACTAACCAAAGTATTGAGTTTACTTTGAAATAATATCTTAAAATTCAATATATTAATTAAACTCAACATTTTTTTAGACACAATTAAAAATCTCGAGTACTCAAATTTTTCAAATTTAAAAATAAAAATTCGACTCGAGTTTGAACAATTACTCGAAATCAAGTTTTCGAGTAATTGCACACCCCTAATAATATAAATAAAATTAAACCAAATAATAAAATAAAACCAAGAAACCCAAATATCAACCTTCCAGATAAAATGATAACATCATGCCAAATTTTTAGGGTGGGGGGGTGAGGGGGATAAAGGTTTGAAGAAGGGAGGACAGTCTGTATTTTTGGACTTGAGCGGCTTTTGCTTCAACTCGGAAGATGCTAACTGCAGATGACAGCGCACGACGGAGGCCTAATCCCTCTGCTTCTTTGTCGGCTATCCTTTCATTGCTCTAATTATTTACTTTATCATATCAAGAATGCGATTCACTTTGACATATCTTCGATTGATCACTTTCCAACTTGTCCTCCGCGCGAGCAAATACAACCAAAATATATATTTTTCAAGGAATATCTGATAGCTCTTTTTTCTTTTTTTTAATATAATGATGCAACAACCATACTTGTTGTGAAAACTTTCCTTTTACATAAGATTTTATTTTGACCTTAGTATTTATCATAGATTAAACTTATTTGTATTTTCTCAAATCAAACGAAGCACAGAGAAAGTAATATGATATTAAAATGTGTAGGCCTATTATAAAATACTATTTTCGCGTGTCCTCGATTTCTAAAACCTTTTTCTATGGCATTCCTGTCTCCGTGATAGGCTACAGCTCTTGCATTTATAAATGATTTGGTGAAATATTTTTAAATTTGTATTTAAATATACTTATATTCTTTCTCGGTGCTTGATAAATATACAATTAGAAGCAGAACTTTTGAAGCACCAAATAAAAAAAAATCTAACAATATTTAGAAATATTTATGCATATTTACAATATATATATATATAAAGTTACCTTCCAAAGAGAGTAATTAAACTAAAAACCTTTCCCTCGGGACGCCGGGTAATAAACTAATACATAATAAAATAAGGGAAACTACTATGAAGTAGTGTATGAAATAGTAGCTTTTAGGCTACATTTAATGTCTTATAAAAACACACAAATTAGTTCAATTTAAAGAAAATATCGAGAGTCGCGCTTAATAAGTATTTTATCTCGGCAATATTTTACTACGCATATCAAATACTGGAATATTGTACTCTTAACTTTTTAAACTGTGCATCATTGGTTTAATGTTTGTTGACAAGTGTAACCGTATTTGTGAGTATAAAGGATGTTAAAACCCCTCTCAGTAAACCCGACAGAGATTCGAACCTCGATCTCCCCGTCATCAACAGTATAGTTTACTGCGAGAGTATCACGTTAAACCATGTGGCCACCGGAGCGGGTTTTGATATTAAAAATATAGATCATCAACTAAATATAATATCAATATATTGTGCGATTTTATATTGATTTCTCTTTTAGATTTGATATGTTACTATCTTCATTTTTTACTATTTTAAAGACGTTAAAAAGAGGATACATTCCAAATTATGCTTGAATATTTTTCTTTTCATACCTCCAAATAGATATCTTGTTCACTGAAGATGTGGTTGATGTCAAGTGTTGATGTGCAAAGTTAGATTAGTGATTATCGTCCAAGTCATACGTTAGGAGTCTTCATATGTGGAAATAATAGTGGCGTGTCTGGGCTAAATCTATTTGTAGCCCAGTTTGCAGACGTAGCTGCATATTTTATTATTATTATTATTATTATTATTATTATTAGCACCGCGTCTTACTACCCGTTCGGGTTATACGCTAATGTGTAATGTTAGGGTGATTGTGAGATGAAATGGAAGAACCTACAGTTTAACGTGGGATCCGAACCACGGGGGAGGCCTGGCATTCCCCACATTCACAAGTTGTGATTGATACACGTCTTGTCAGAGGTGAAGGAAGGGTTTGGTAATCAGATAAATTTGTACTGTGACCGAGGATTGAGTCCCGGACCACCAGCACAGAAGTCCGACACCTTACACCCCTAGACCACCAGGTCACCCATCAGCTGCATATTCCAACATGTACCGACCAATTTTTCACACCATGATGTTCTTTTAACTAGTTGCGGAGAGATTAGCCGTTAAAAATGTACCTTTGCCTAGGGGATGCCCAAAAATACTAATCGTACAACTTTTCCGCGGAGGCTCTTTCCATGTCCCGATGATATAAGGGGATAATGAAAATTAGGGCCTACTATGACGGGGTAGAGCTAATGAAAATCTTAACATAATTTAAGTATAATTAATTCAAACCCTGGCTACCATGGGAATTACTCCCTTTTCGAAAAAAAAATCCTCCTGTACGACTCGTAATTCATAACCGGGACCTCTAGGTCAGCTGTCAGGACCTCTGATCACTATAATATCACGAGGCCGAATTCATATGTAATAATAAATAAATAATGCTGCCCACGCCATCTGGGAGAAAGAATACTAGGCAAGTAATGGAATATCGGTGAATTCCTCATTTGAATAGATAGCTCAGTGGTAAGAGCATTAACGTACTAAGCCCAAGGTCCCGGGTTCGATTCCCGTGTCCAGGTGTCATTTTTCATTTTTCTGAATAATTATTAAATTTCCTCTGGTGTGATTGAGCAGTCATCGTGCGTGGCCCTGTGAGTATCCCTTTCTACCAACCAGGGAATGTCGGTATATGTATAGGTAGCACTGGATACTTTAGGGGCTNTTTCTCCCCTTGCAGCCAGCCAGATGTGCTGCCCCTGCACCGTGTAGCCATGACAACCAGCCACACGCCAACACACCCAGAATAACACCAGCATAACTCGCGCATACAGTGGCGTACTCTGGAATGGAAACATGTTTTGACCCTGAGATGTTTTAAGGAATGCGTGCGTCATGGTCAAATTGCGTTAACATTGTATTTTAAGAGCACTTTTATAAAACAAGCTAAGAAAGTTTGACTTAAAAATATTTATATTATTATTATTATTATTATTATTATTATCATCATCATCATCACATCTTACTACATGTTCAGGTAATACTTATATATGATAATTACTGTAATGGGCAGGGATGGGGAAGGAAGCATTTTAGAGGTAAATTACCTGCATTTACGTAGAAGTAGAGTGGGAAACCATTTAGGAAATAACTACCCTCGGTAGACCCAACCGAAGTGTGAACCCGGAGCTCCCCGGCTCCAGTAGGCCAGTCTAATACTTGAGTGACGCCTTAGACCATTCGGCCACTAAAGTGTGTCTTATTATAGTTAGATTGACAACATATCAACTTGATTTAATAATATTTTTAACGCATTTTTTAAAGTGAAAATATTAAATAATCACAAAATGGTAAGGCATGGGTAATTTTCTATTTATTTTATAAGCCAAATAAGCTGGGATGTGGTTTAATATCCAATTTCGTTTAGTCTGGTTTGGTGATGACGGGGAGGTTCCACCTGGGTGTAATGAGGGTGGTTTTCCCTCATGGTTTTCCACTCTCCTTCCACGAAAATGTTGGTACTTTAATCTAAATTCTACTTCGCTATTACATACTCAAAGCGTTAATTTAACGCGTCCAGCCCAGCATGTAGTAAGACGCCATAGGGGGGAGGAGGGGGGGACGCAAAAACTTTACCCACCTCGGTTGTCGAATGGTCTAAGGCGTCACTCTCGAAATAGTCTAGACTGCCGATAACGGAAAGCTAAGATTTCGAATCCCAGTAGGGTGTATTAAGGGTGTTTATTCCTACATAATTTTCCATTCTCATTCTACAAAATTGGGGATACATTTCTTCTAAATTCAACCTTAATCATACATTAGCGTAATTCGTATTTATGCGTACAGCCCAAACGGTGACCAGAAAATAAAAATATATTACGTTATTAAAACTATTATAACGAGTAAATCTGTTGTATTTGCTTTCAACTAGACTTTAAACAATATATAGTTAACTTTTAAGAACCAGATATATTTGGTGACCTGGTGGTCTAGGAGGTAAGGTGTCTGTGCTAGGGTCCGGGGTTCAATCCTCGGTCCCAGCAAAGATTTATCTGATTACCAAACCCTTCCTTCACCTCTGACAAGACATCTTGTGAATGTGGGGAATGCCAGGCCTCCACTGTGGTTCGGATCCCACGTTAAAATGTAGGTCCTCCATTTCATCTCACAATCACCCTACCATTACACATTAGCGTCAGTGCGTACAACCCGAACGGGTAGTAAGACGTGGTCCAATAATACTTATATATTTATCTTAAAATGTTAGCACCACGTCTTTGAGTACCTGTTCAGGTTATACGCATTTATTTGTCTTGAATAAAATATAATTTAAAAAATTTGAATTAACAAATAAACGCTTTATAACGTTCTGTAAGGATGAGTTGTTTTTTTTCTCGAAAAAGTGTTTCACCTCTTTAAAACCAGCTCAAACTAAAATGTTTCTTTATTTCTGTCTGACATAGTCCGCTGTTCTACCGAGAGTACATCTCGCCAAACAACACCCACCCTTTAGAAACGAATACATCCACTCACATAACATAACTTACTGAGCCAGCCACCATCTCCCAACCCGGCGGTGTTTCTACACATGACATCACGTCATAGAGGTGATTTATACATCACATTTTATCACCGAACAAATTGACTACACCGTCTCGAGTTTGAGTCTTAAGAAACCTACGTGGGGAGACTTTATTAGGGCAATCACAAATAACACTCACCATTTTATTTATTATATTAAAATGGCTAACTTGAAAAAATAAATTACCCAGTCAGTATGTCGTTAACAAAGAGTTTAAAACTCAGAAAATACAAAACAAATAATTTTACTGGTTGTTCTATATGGAAGTGAAACGTGGTCTCTTAATTTACATGACGAAAAAAAGTTCAGGATGTTCGAAAACAAGGTGCTTAGGAAGATATTTGGTCCACAAAGGGATGGATGTCCTGGGGAGGGAAGGAGTTTACATATTGAGTTATATATCTTGTACTCATCCCAAGACATTGTTAGGAAAGTCAAATATCGCTGGTTTCGGTGGGTAGATTACAATTATAAGGAAAGAAACTTAAGTTGTGTTAGGAAATGACTAACGCAATTTAAGTTTCTTTTCTTATATTTGTAATGTATTCTCTCCTTACTACAATTAACTATGGGTATTATTAAAATACGGTGGGTAGGTCATGCAGCGCGAATGGAAGAATCTAGAACCATGTTCAGGGTATTGACTGTCAAACCCAATAGAAAGAGACCACGGGGAAGACCTAGACGCAGATGAGAGGATAACATGATGAGCCTGGGTGCAATGAGGTGGACTGGATAGAACTAGCTCAAGATAGGGATAGGGTGTAATGAGGTGGACTGAATAGAACTAGCTCAAGATAGGTATAGGGTGTAATGAGTTTGACTGGATAGAACTAGCTCAAGATAGGGATAGGGTGTAAAGAGGTGGACTGGATAGAACTAGCTCAAGATAGGTATAGGGTGTAAAGAGGTGGACTGGATAGAACTAGCTCAAGATAGGGATAGGTGGCGTACTTTTATAAGTGTGGCAATTAACTTTCGATTTCATAATGCCATAAAGTAAGTGATTATGTAATTTAAAGTGATAAAGAGTATTAATTATAATGCCAAAATAATTTGATAAACAAAGTATCAAAAAATAGGTAGCCATACCTACTGTAAGCAATGTTATATTTTTAAATCACTCCTAAAGTTGGTTCTTACAGAAATGCAAAAATGTAATTTAAAATTAATATCCAATTCGATAACATAACACTGATTCTAAATGCCTCTAAGAATCCAAATGAAGGTTTAAACCCTTTTACAAAACCCATCATGTAGTTTGCGTTCAATTCCAGGTCAGAAACTTCAAATTACGATATATTTAATGAGTTACAGAAAACTACAGTAAGATGTTGGGAGAAAAAACTTTTAAATAATACAATTTTTTTTTTCCAGTTTACATTGATAACATTTTACTCTACTATTAATGTTATTTCATAGGTAATAATACCATGTATATCAAGAGTGACAGCCGCAGTTTCCATCAAAGTAGATATAGTAACGTTTCAAGGTGTCAAATAAGGTTCTTCCGAAGAAAATTGGACTGTAATTTTAAATCGCTTATAATCAGTATAATTTAGGCCCTTATAGCACAGAGGTTTCAAAAAATCTCCAATATAACAATAAATATATAAATAAACGTATAATATATCTACTCCTCACTTCATCACTTGCTCCAGGGCGTCCCTTAAGAAATAGTTCTTGTATTTCTTAATAGTAGACTGCATCGCCGATGATGTAGAGGAACTAAGGATGTATTTTTACTAAATGGTTCCCCATACTCTGTAGCCCATTAGAATGACTAAATTTTATTATTATTATTATTATTATTATTAGCACCGCGTCTTACTACCCGTTCGGGTTATACGCACTTACGCTAATGTGTAATGGTAGGGTGATTGTGAGATGAAATGGAGGACCTACAGTTTAACGTGGAATCCGAACCACGGTGGAGACCTGGCATTCCCCACATNGAACCACGGTGGAGGCCTGGCATTCCCCACATTCACAAGATGTCTTGTCAGAGGTGAAGGAAGGGTTTGGTAATCAGATACATCTTAGCCGGGACCGAGGATTGAACCCCGGCCGCCAGCATAGATGTCTGACACCTTACCCCTAGACCGCCAGGTCACCTACTAAATTTTAATAGCTCGGACTAATATAATAAGACGTAAAAAAATATGCAAATATACAATACTTTTCCTATTAATATCTTATTCCCTTAAGATTACCTACACTTTGAACTCAAATCAAATAATCGTGTCTAAAGAAATTGAGAAAATATTACACAACTTTACATATTACCTTTCAAAGTTTACACCCTATGAAAATTCCTTCTCTTTATAAAATATATATATATATATATATATATAAATTTTTTTTTGTCGCATCAGACTAGTTTACTCTTTGGCCTTTTTCACATTTCCTTTCTCCCCATCTACCGCTGTCTTCTTTTCCTCCCCAAACACCCTTAAAAAAAAGTTTTATATTATGCTGCTCCTCTCAACCCCCTACCCCTCTAAACGCACAACCTTCCTATAGTTGTATTTTAAGGAAGAAGAGACCCCAATCCGCCTTTACGATCGCGCTGTAAGAAGTTACATGCGCGCACTGATACAAAACTTCAGCAAGGCTACGAGCGGGAGAAGGAACTATTTTATTGGCGTCTCTTTTTTAAAAGAAATAAACCGAGCTAGTTTTGTTTTTTTAAAAAAGGTTTCTTACTTTACGACAGTAAATTCCTTAACTCTTCATACTTATCTGTGCAATTTTAATGAGAACTAATATTTCCAGTGAAAGACAAAATATTTATAACAATCTAACATTAGCATTTTAAAATATAAATAATAAAGTTTTATATTTATTATTTATATTTAGACTTATCTAACTGATATTTTTGTTTCATACTCTGCGTTTAACATTTTTTGAATTTTACTTACTTATTTTAAAACAATGAAATAATTTCAAATAAATTCGGCAAAATATTTGCGTGTCTAATTTAAATTATGAATTAAAGTTTATCAAACGATTGATACAGTCCGGAAAACAATTTATTAACATAGACTTGGTCCAATGTCTTAGCTTTGTCAGCAGCGTATCTGCTTACTGAACTAAGAGTTCCAGGTTCAATTCCTGGTATGGCCGAAAAAATTATCATTGGTGAAATGTGGGTTTACCCTTTCTCGGCAATGAATTAATGGATGGGGTCTGGGTGTTGTGTCTGTTATCTATTTAAGTTAGTTTATAAGTCGTGTTCTGATATAATCAGTCGGTTCAGAAAGTGCACGTTAAATACCTCAATTAAATAAAAAATTAAAAACAAAGACCTATCTAAAATATATTAAATTATATAGAACTAACCCACTATATTTTTTAGCACCGCGTCTTACTACCCGTTCGAGTTATACGCTTTAAGTACTAATTACTCTAATGGATTAGGATTTGGGTAGGTTGAATGAGAGGAAGTGAACCCGCATTTGCGCGGAGGGGGAGTGGAAAACCATTTAGGATAAACCACCCCCAGTTCACCCGACCGAGATTCGAACCTCGATCTCCCCGTCCTCAGCGGTTGAGCTCAACACGACTAGCGCGTTAGCCAACTACGCCACCGAACCCACTAATAAATAAATACGTGTATTCATAAATACAGTTATTACAGGATAAAACTAACAAGCTTATATTATTTTAATTGCAAAAATATCGTTCTAAATTTGATTAAAATTTTATTTTTATACACAAAATGCCTTATTAAAACTTAACGAAGTGTTATCAACTTGTAATTGGAATTGGCTAATTGAAAGTAGGGGAAAGTTTATCGCTACTAGTAATAAAAACTTGAAACCAAATAAAACTTTTATAAAAAATAAAAGAATAAAAAAAGGTCATTTACAAAGATTGAACGACCAATCTCCCTTTTAGAACTAGTCATAATATTTCGCTGCAGTCGTTTAACAAGTTTTTTTTGCAGTTTTTTGATTACTGCGTTTGACTTCTTTTTCATAATGTGTAAAGTTTACTTACAGAGGAATCTCTTGTTTTTCTTTCTTTCTTTCTTTCTTTTGTCTTGATAAAAAGATCTAAAATGTATTTTCGTCTCGCTCTTAGAACGCAATGGTTTTTATACTATATAAAATATTTTTATTTGCTTGCTAATTGCCAAGAACTTCTCAGATAATTACCGTGAGAACATATGAAAAATAGTATTAAATATAAGTATATATATATATATATATACACACACACACAAACAAGTATATGAAAATATAAGCCAACATTAAATTATAAAAGTATGTTTATATAAACATATTAGGGATGAGTATATTAAAAATTGTACCATATCCAGTTTGGGTTCCTTTATATAGGGATTTAGACCCAATTTCTCGGTTCCACATTACACTAATCTAAAGTAATTTGGTCTACCTCAACACATGTAAATTGTGACATCACATGTGAAAATAAAAAATAAAAAATAATAATTATTATTATTATTTTGATCAACATTATTGCTATGTATAAATGTAATGATTTAATCTATATTTACTAAATACTATCACCATAATTGTTTTATTAATAAATTATTTACAATCCCCTTTTAATGTTTATATATTCATATTATATACATGCATATTAACATATACACAATATATCTATATTACAGCCTATATATTATTTATTACATTTTAATATGTGTGTTTCATGATTGTGTTTATTAAATTTCTTCCTCTTCTTTACTTAGTTCTGCTTCATTCATTCATTCATTCATTAAATATGTTTATAAATATAGGCCTACACTTATAATGTGCAGAGCTATGTGTTAAAAAAATTTTTAAACGTATTATAATTAGTTTTAATTATCATATTAATAGTACATAGGTATAATTATGATAAGTGGTAAAGTGTAAGAAATGACGCAAACATAAACTTCTCCTAAATAAATAAAAAATATTATTACTATTATTATTAATAATAATACGATGTCAATGATACTAAATTCTACGGCCAAATAATTTATAGACCTACGTTTCAAAAGCTAAATCGATGTCAATCCATATATTTAATATTTTTCAATGTATTTATTTAAGGTGTTTATTTGAGTTTTCTGATCCGACTGATTATATCAGCATACTACTTCTAGATTAAATTAAATATATAATAGACACAACATCCAGTCCCCGGCCGTTAATTCATCACTATGAAAGGGTAAACCCACATTTCACAAATGATAAATTTTCGGCCATGCCAGGAATTGAACCCGGTACCGTTAAGCTCAGTAGACAGACACTCTACAAACTCACACATGTTATAGATTTTCGCTTTTATTTACAGACTAAAAATAATATTAAATGCTTTAAATGTTCTACTTCAGAATATAATAACGATAAAGGGAAAGAGTAAAATAAGTATTTGCTTCAGTCATAAACCGACCATTCCCCCCCTCCCCCCGCCCCCCGAAACATATAAATGTTATTTAAAATTGATAGGGACGTATCAGATTTGAGCCAATCTGGGTATTTATTCGCATATTAACCTTTCACAACGTGGCTATATCTACCCCTTAGAGGTTTTATTTAAGCTGTACCAAAGAAAACTTTTCTATCAATTAAAGCAAATAAAATTTCTAGCCACGATACGGACAGGAAAGAAAAGGAAAGGAAAGGGTAGGTATTTTACTTTATTTACAGTACATTAACAACATAAAGTCGCGATATAAATGGAAGCGGACGAAAATAATCCTGGAAGAAACCCTTGCCCCCCCCC
>CABEEJ010000349.1:0-65512 GCA_901482245.1 Timema douglasi
GTAGGGCTAAACGTATTTTTTGTATGAGAGAGTATAACTTTGAGGTAGTTTATCTTCAATATCTCGATATAACTCAAACGTGGCACGCAATTACACGAATAGTAATAAATAGTTAACTTTTTCCTTGTAGGTGTTCAATCAATCTGATTGACACGCTACAAGTTCTCAGCCAAGAAGACGTTAAAGTATTATGTAGGAGTAATTGTAATTGTCCGGGATGGTCATCTTACAATTAAGTTCACTAGAAGAGTGAAAAATAGTTCTACCTTTGCTTGGCCACAAAAAGAAGACATGTGGGAAGTGACAACTAGCGATATTGCAGTTGTACTTCCCAACCCACTGATGGTAGGAGTAGGATTGACATTTTCATTTTTCTTTTCGGGATTCAATGTGTATTAGACATTATATTCAGTTTTAGTACAAAATGAACTATAGCGTGTGTGTTATTAACCTAACGATGATAGAAGCATATTTATGTTTTGGATTCAAAGATTTTATATGTGTAGTGTGTGAATATGTAAATTTATTATGCATTCAATATTTTGTATTATTACTGGAGTTAATTTGCGTATTTATTGTAATGGTAGATATGTAGTTTGATCCCAAATGAAGATTATAGAAATCTTTTACCCTATGGCCCAAGGCACACATACATGGTGTACCTTGGGCCACGTGTAGCTATTATTTGAAACTGTGTTTTTATAAGATAATAGAGAATTGAAAAATTGAGGTAAACACTACGTATAGCACAACTATTTAAGTTTATATTGCACTTAAAAGATCGACGATAAATTCAAAATCAACAACAATTTAATCTTTGGAAATTATCCTGCCCAAGGTACAAGGGTCTCGCCTATACATGTGTACTACCCAAACAGGTATTAACCCTTTGGTGAGTATATTTTTAATATAGTACATAATCCCCGTGGAGTGAGGTTTTTAGTGAAAATTAAATATATATTTTTTTTTTGCATAACAATTTTAAAATCATGTATTGCAGTTTCAATCTTGCTCTCTGGCTTCTACGCGGGCAGGACCACAGTTCAACTCCAATCACCTTTACTTTGATTGTGTTAGTCAAACATCATAGTGCTTGTTTTCACATGATGCCAAAGAGCGGTATCGGATATTGCTCTTTATTTAGATAAGCTCTGATTGTAACATAACAGAAAAACTTTAAATGACTAAAAGGCTTACCGCTGTAGCCAAATAATAAATGTCAAATTTTGTATTATCTGACATTATTCTTTCAGTTATACAGTAACATCTCTTTTTTTAATGATCTGTGAACAAAAGCTCTTTGATTTCTCATAGATATTTTCATTTTAGAATTTTCAATAAATTCTTTGCCCAATAGCAAGTCTATCGTTAGTTTAGGTGCCACGAGAAATCATAAGTGCCAAAACATGCCGCTAATTTTAATAAAAAACGTTGATTTTTTGTTAACCTTAAATATATTTTGACCCGCAGCAGTGGCGGCTCGTAGCTAAAATTAGTGGGGGTGCTGGTCCAGAAATTTCTTAGCCTTTGTTTTAAAATTGTGTAAAAGGAAGAAAATTGTATAAAAAGAAAATTTATTCAGGAACTTGATAAAATCTTAACAAAAAAACAAACTTTTTTACTTACTTTAACTTAAATTGTTACAGTTCAAGCTTGATCTATTCATTTAAAAATGAAATACATTCTTCTTGTTTTAATTTGCGCAAAAAGTTCAATAATTTTCTCATTGATCTCTGGATGACAATTGAGGAAATTTTTCTCCATTGAAAGTACTGCAAGCGCATTTAATCCTTCTGTTAAATAAAAGAACCGAAAAAAAAAATGAATCAAATAGAATAGCTGGAAGCAGAATAATAATCTAATCCTACACTTTCTACACTTTATCACATTCAAGAATATGGTACATGGTTTTTAAGCACAACACACGCTGAGTAAAAAAGAAAAACTTCCTTCCACCATCACGCCAGAGCCGGTACTGCGAGAGCACCAGTGCTCTCTCTACCTGGCAGTACCACCTTTCTCCCCACCCACTTCTATGTGCGCATGCGCACAACAGTCACACACCACGTCACTGGCACTGTGAACCGCACAGTGCCACACAAAGATTTTTTGTATATTTTTCATAAACTGGGGGATGGCTACTGAAGTATTGACATTAAGCATAAGGAATATATATTGTACTACAAAAATAAAGAAAGAATTAAAGAAAAAATGACTCATTATATTAAATGTTATCGACAATATCAAGTGGAAATCGGGGGTGCTGCAATTCCGCAGTGCCTATACACGAGCCGCCACTGAAGACGATTCAACATACATTTGTATCAGTTTAGGAGACGACGCGGAATCCGATTTGCTTGACAATTTCAACGACGACGAAATCTGCGTAGTCAAATCAGCCATCTTAAACGGTTAGTATTTTAAAGGTGGTCCTTCTTTCATTGTGTATCTATTGTCTAACGCATCCACATTGTGCCTCATATTATTTCTAGATATTTCACCCGAGATGTCTGTACCCCCGTACCTCCTTTCCCCGCCTCCGGCAAGACCTGACTAGCCAGGTATACAGCCCGTGTCTGTATATGATGACTTCGATAGGATTGACAAAGTTATAGGTAAGTACTACCCTACACCACAAGCCAAGGACCAAACCCCTAGCCCTTTAACCTAGGGACTTATAGGGACCAACCTTTTTTTTTTTTTTGCAGGTTAGNTTTTTTTTTTTTGCAGGTTAGAGAAAATCAGAACCCTTACCAATTATTTGCCTTCTAATAAATGCACGTCAAATACAATATTTTCACTCTACATGTTTTTTGTACTAAATCGTATTTGTTGTGACACCTTAAAAAAACAAGGTTTGACGGTAACATCAACAAGTGCTTATGAAAGTAACAATTACCAAAAATAAAACTTATGACAATGTTTTAGATTTACTAATACAACTATTTTGTTAATTTTTATTAATTATGTTGACCCTATAGTATAACCTCCTGGATTGGAAATGGCTTACCTGTACATTTTTGCTTTGTAAAAAATAGGAATATTCATTACAAATTACTATAAAATACACCTTATTGCAATGTTTTAAATTTACAAATAAAACGAACTAGGAAAATGAGGAGCACAAGTTATATTTTAATACTATACAATTGAATGTTATTTCTCATTATCAAACCAATAGAATATATAATTTAAATAAATAGTATTTTAACCTGCTTCGGTGGCCGCATGTTCTAAGGTGTCACTCTCGCCATAGACTGGACTGTCGATGACGGGGTGTACTGAGGGTGTATTTACAGCTGAGCTGAAGGCTGCCTTCAACACCAGCGAGTCTTCAGTGGACGGTGAAGATAACATCGCCCCTGGAGACGGGGTTTCTTCGACGCTGGTTGGAGGTGGAAGGGACAATGTACCTGCTTACAGGTAGCCGGAACGTTGTCGTTACCCCAACCCACCAGTGGCCCGGTAAATCAGGTAGGTGAATGTTTTTAAAGCGGAATCTCGCTTCGTATCGTCGAGGAGAGAATCAAACAATCCAAGCGCTTCTCTTACGTGTGCCGTGAATTGGTCATTCAACTAGGAGAGCCGGAGAGCGATCGTGACGCTCAAAGCCGGCTAAAGGGGCAGATAAATGCTTTGCTTGGGCATCTCCAAGATTACGGAGTCAATGCCGAGGATCATGTAGTTTTATTATTAAACAGTGTGGCCTCTACTGTAAGACCCGTGTACGTTTCGTTCAGAAGCGTGGACCAACTTGATGCCAGTGCCGTACTGGATAATGTAGAAAAGGTACTTCAAAGCAATGCTACGTTCCTCACCTTCTCCCCATTGTATGTCAATTAAAACCACTTTAAAGAGCCTCAGGAAGTGCACGTTACTGTAACAAACTCTCTCCCAACGCCACATACAGCTGACAGAACAAAAGAATAATTATAATTCAAAATGACGACACACTTTGTCTTGCCTGTGCATTGATTGTCACCAAGGCTATTTGTGATTTTAAAAGTGAACCGGGATGCATGGACATAAACAGCCATAAACAAATAAAAGATGGCCGCAATATTTAAAAATACAAAGCCGAGGAGCTATTCCGTGATTACCGTGTGCGTCTTTTGCAAGAAGGTAGACTCACCGAGCTGAAACAATTTCAAACATACCTGTCCGAGTATAAAAGTATTGTGTTCCGGGAACATCGGGGGAGACAGGTCATATACGGATGAGCAACAAACTCATGTTCATCCTGTGCCAGAAATACGGGGAGGAGAAAAACTAAGGTGAGTGTCGCACGATGACAAGAAGGCTCGTTGGCTGACAGAAGTCTGGGTGATTGACGAGATTCACAAAGCCGCTGAAAAAGTTTACGGCGTTGAAGCCGTACATGAAGTGTGGGAGTACGATCTCTGCGCCTACGACCATCAGACTCGTTTTGGCGGCTTCTTTCACTGTTACATCGATATTTTTATAAAAATTAAACAAGAAGCAAGTGGATGGCCAGAATGATGCGCCTCACACGAGGACAAGTTGGCTTACATTCAAAATTGCGAGAAAAGGCAAGGGGTAAAACTCAATTTCAGATCTGTGTGTAAAAACTCCGGTCTCCGCACATTGGCTAAACTTTTTTGAATTCGTTATTGGGAAAGTTTGGGCAAAGACTCGATTTACCACACGTGGCCGTTGTCAACAACTATCAGGAAGTTCACAAATACCTGACTGATCTGAACATCACTGTGGACAGCGTCATTGACATTAATGATGAGATAATGTCCCTCAATTGCAAGGATATGCGTGACACGATGCACCATAACCATAAACACGAGTTTGGTGGTCGCCTGCTACATGGCTGCTATAGCTAGATTGCATCTATACAACATACTTGAAAAATCGGGGGACCGCATTTTATATCACGATACAGATAGCGTTCTATTCACCGAACGCCCCGGCGAATGGAGTCCACCGACTGGAGACTTTTTAGGTGACCTCACCAATGAGCTTCAGGATTACGATCCGGGAAGCTACATCAGTGCCTTTGTTTTTGGCGGTCCAACAAACTACGCTTAATGAGTTTGCTTTGGTGGTGATCCTATCAAAACAAAAACGGCGTGTAAAGTTCGAGGGATCACCATAAACTACGGCAAGCGGAACGACGTTAATTTCGAAGTATTGAAAGTGATGGTCACTGAACAGGCTGCGGAAAGATACCTCACAGAATTGTAAGAAAAGTTCTGGTGACTATGTGCCGTTTCACAGAACAAATCTTTCGGCCGGTGTAAACAAAATGGTGGATCATAGATGATTATTATACGTTGCCGTTTGGGTATCGGAGTCTTTGCAAACGCGTTTGCCACCAATAGGTAGGTGATCCTTTAGATGGGCTGAACGATCACCTATAATATATTTCCAACAACGTACCATTCTTCAAATATTCGCGCGAATACGCATATTTATACTATCCACCCAGGATATATTTTCTTTTTATGAGCCAGCGTAAACCTTCAATTACCTGATTATTTATTGTAATTTCTAGTCATATTGTAAATATCTAAAATATTATTTCTATTACCGTGGCCACTTGATAGACACGAAATACCTCCTTTCTAAAATCTGTAATTTTCTGTTGTTTTCAAAAATATGAATAAACAAACTTACAAGAAACCTGTACATAACAAACTTACCAGAAACCTATATATACATTTTCTGTAAATAAATATTCTAAAACTATTATGGTTGTATTTTATTGTCTACATCACTTCCTATAAATACTTGTTCACATAGGTAGTTGTTTTCAAATTCAGCTACAATCTGATTTTATTATTTTCCTCAACAACATGTTTTTGATTGGAGATGGTTTTATACTCTACCAATACCGTAATTTGTGGGAGTCGAACTCGTTTACTGTAACAGTCGGGAATTATTTAAAACAGCGATTGAGGGGGTGGGGTAAATACGTCTTAAATAAACAAAATGATTAATTTAATTTAAGACATATCAGCCCTTGGATAAACTGGTTAGAAAAATAAATTATTACGAGGTATCGACAAATTCCTCGCGATGTCCGTCCTTAGGATAAGTGGGGCAAAAAAACAAATTACGAAATATTGAGAAACCAAAGAAATTCCTCGCGATGTTCGTCCTAGCGGTTAGTCTTATGGAGTCTTGATGAACTGCAATATATTGCATAATCATCCACGAAAAGACATGAAGGGCCAGGTGAGCTCACATTGTCCACAATTATATATATTGCAATGGAAAACAACGCACAGCGTAAAATACTGCCCTGAGGCACCCTATTTTCTTGAATAAGATAAACGGGTAAGGTATTATTAAAGCTTACTTGGAAGTCTTTATCTGTCATAAAATTAGTTTAAAAAAACTGGAAGGTTGCCTCGGAGCCCCCAGTTATTAAATGTTTTCATTATTTCTTACCGTCAGGGGTGTCGTACAATTTCTCCAAATAAAAAAAAAGCCATAAGATGCTTTTTATGGAGAAAGGCATCACGAACAGCCGTTTCAGATGGACAAAGTAACCCACCGTGTATCGGATACGGCGAAAACCACATTAAATATTAGATTGCAGATTCCGAATAATAATTACCATATACATAGTTCGTTAATTTTTTTCCCAACATTTTACACACACAACTAGTTAAAGCTATGGGTCTATAGCTAGCTGGCTCTAATTTATCTTCACCTTTTTTATGAATTGGGATAAAGGTTGCTTGCCTCCATAATGATGGGATCTGATGAGATTCCCAAACTATTGTAGAGGTTCAATAGGAATGCCTGTCCGGTAGAGGGCAGGTAGCGCAACATTTCATAATGCATGTCGTCAGGGATGGAAGCTGTGCTGCCCACCTGGAACAGGGAATAGGTCAGTTCATCTATAGCAAAAGGGGAGTTAGAGCCCTCTCCTCAATTCTGACCAAGTTCAAGAGTATAACACTCGATGTTCCACTTCTGCACTGCAAAATCATTAGATTAGCTCGTAGTGCTAGGGATTGTAGCGAACATCGAGCCCAATACTTTGACGACCTCCACGAGGAGTAGACAAGCGAACCGTTAGAAATGAGGGGCGGTATATTATTTAAGAAGTTATGTATATTATTATCTCTAACCTTATTTGTGGGAGTGGAAAGCTTAAGAGTCGAAATAAACTGTCTCCAAGACTCTTTTCTGCTTTCCCGAAAGATATGGCGAGCTAGAACACGTATAATCCAGAATTATTCCAGATTCTCCAAAGTAGGACGTTGATGAAAGATACGTAGTAACCATCGATGGTCAGAAATAGCCAACTGACACTCCTCGTTCCATCAGGGAACAGGACGGTGGCGTGGATTTGGTGAGGATTAAGGGACGGACTCACTCACCACAGTAATGACCGTTGAAGTAAAATGTCCTGTCCTAGCATCGACGTCAGGAAAACAGAGTCCTTCAAATATGGCGAGTTCACGAAAATTATCTCAGTCAGCACGTTTAAGCACCCATCGTGGTACCCGTGTTATAATGTGAGGATCTTGAAATGGTGGAAACAGAATGGGGAATGGATCGCTTCCACAGAGGTCCGGGTGGACCTCCAAAGGAGATGAGCAGCACTCACGGGGCTACAAAAAGTCATGGCAGAGGATATACCATTAAAGGTGAAGAAGTGTATTTTGGCCCCAGTATTCAGCAACACCAGGTCACCTGAGACAAAATATCCTCTACCATCCTCCCACGGGCGTCTGTAAAATTAGACCCCCACGCCAAGATATGGGCGTTAAAATTCCCCACGATGATATAAGGGGAAGGAAGGTGTATAAAGAGAGTCTCTAGGCTCGTCTTTGAAATACATTCAACTGGCAGGAGATAGATGCAGCATACAGTCACCTCCATAGCAAGGGATATCCAGACAGAAATCACTCTGAGATCAGATATAATATTTTTATCCACATATAACACATATTACTACGTGCGAGTATAGCCACACCTCCACTAGACCGATCAAAGAATTTCTTGTTGTACCCGCGAAGCAACGGGTTATCAGCAGGTCTGAAATGGGTCTCCTGCAAACACAAAATTGAATAATGCAGAGAAGAAATAATAGTTTAATTTCCTCTACATGACCATATAAACACCTGCAATTCTATTGAAGTAGAAACATTATTTTTTAAATATAAAATGTAATCATCCACGCAATTTATGACACTATCTTTTAAAAATTAAAATTGATTTGGGATCTTTTTATTCCCTCTTGACTTTATAGGGGCCTAAAAGCTTCTGCACAAAACTGAACGGTAGGGGAAGGAAAGAAAGAAATAATGAAAGAGAAATAAAAGAAAGGAGAAGGAAGGGGAAGGAAGAATAAAAGGAGGTGAAAAAGAGGTAAAGTGAATATTTAGGATAGCATTGTCTTACATGAGGCACGTCCTGTACAGAAACTTTCCCTTTTAGTCGCCTCTTACTACAAACAGGGGGTACTGTGGGACTATTCTAACCCCCATCCCGCAGGGATAACAAAATCCAGAATGAAACTTATGACTTTAATTTTGATTATATTTACGATCGTATACATTGACGCTAAAACAAAGAAAATTCGTTAACAACAAGGCATTTAAAACATTTAAAGAATACATTTTAACTATACTGTGTATCTTGACATTTAACTGGCTAAAGTCTCTTCTCGAATTATCACTGGCTGATGCACCTCAGGTTTGTCTATGCTCAATTCCATGCATACCATATAAGAAGTTAGTATCAGCTTTATGCATTGTGCACTATTCACTATTTATCGATTATAAATGCTACCAATAAAAACAATGTGTTTCAACTTACTTTGCATTATGTGCTATGCACTATTACTATTAGCTATGTATGAATATAAACCCAGCCTAAAGAATCAAATACGTGAACACTCTAAAACTAGAAACGTGTCAAGTATTTATCATAGTAAGTTATGTACCACTCTTGAACCTAGTAATTAAGTAGTTAGTAGGTCATCTATAATTCAAGGGTAGAACCACAATAAACCCTCTTCGTGGCCACTCAGTCGCGAGTCTACTCCTCACGAAATACCCGGCAATGGGGTAAAATAGAACTATGGGCCCGTCAGAGAATTTAATTATACGTTGTGCAGCACCACACTGGCATCACCCCACTTTGGAGAAATAAACCATTGTGAATAACACATGTCTTTCTTCGCCAAGCTCTCCTGCCATGAATACCATCCTTCTTCCCACTAACCACAGTATTTCGCCAAACACTCCTCCCTTCTTGCCTCCCACTCACCGTGGTCTTTCACCGAGCACTCTTGCCATCCTACCTCCTGCTCACCATGGCCTCTCGCCGAGTAACCCCCCTTTCCTTCCTCCCGACCACCACGGTCCCAGTACCTCTAACATCTTACCTTCCACCCACCGGGAATTCCTACCAACCTTTCTATGATTTACCGAAGCTGAAGAAATTATGTTGATGTATCACGAACGTACTTCAGCACCCGTCATAATACATAAACAACCATTAAGGTAGCAAAGAGCTATACAAACTGAGCAAAACAAAAAGGAAAGTTAAAAAACTGATTTTATGAAGCATTATATTCATATTAAAAATTATGGGGTCAGGAATATGCCAGCACCACCATTTTTAAAATGCCAATTAATTAGGTAATATAAATAAATTGAAGACACACTTGTACACTCCGTCGAGATTGTAAGGTAGGAACATATTGGCTCAACCCACGCGGTATGCTATATTTATTTATTATTTATTTATTCTTTATTCTGCCCCAGTATCTATTACATAAAAAGGGGCGTTCTTACACATCATCTTTACCTTGTCCCTTAATTTACTAGTCCTCCTTTTCTTTATTCAAAACAATATATATAGATATTAGCATCTAACCTAATGTCCTAAAATTTATCATACTTGTCCTCCTTCTAGGTGGTCCACCCCGGGTATTTTACGCCCCCAGTACCCCCCACCACCACCCAGCCCCACGGCCGCCTGGGACCATGTTTTCAGAGCCGTGGCCCTGGGCGGCGACGATGAGCACCCCCCTATCAGCCACCTGGGGGAGACGCTCTATCTGAGTTCTCAATCCGCCTACCTTCCACCTGAAACCACTGCCTCGGACTTAATCAAACTTAAATCTATGATTACTAGCTAATACACTACTCTCTAAACTAATTAATCATAACCTCACGACCTCATGAAATAAAGAAGAAATTCCACTTTTTAACCATTGCTGTCATACTTTTGGATGAAAGTTGTGTTATAACTTGCATATCACAGCTGTCAGATGCCTTAAGATATGTATTAGATGGTGTTGTTTTTGAAAGGTTTGTTGGGCTTACCGATGTTAATGAGGACATAACCCCAGAAGGTTTGTTTATACATGTTGTTATCACGATAGAAGAATAGAAACTTAAAGAGAAGTTAGTAAGGCAAACTTATGATGGAGTGTCTGTGATGGTAGGTCATTTGAATGGCTTACAAATATTTTTTTTTACGGATGTTTACCCAAATGCACTGTTTACTCATTGCTACCTACGCACATACATTGAACCTCGTCTTGTAACAAAGTTTGACGAATATCAACGACTGCAATAATTTTTTTCAAACCCTCATTGGTCTTTTTGCATTTTTCTCAAAATCTTTTAAGAGAACATTAACTCTTCAAGAATTTCTTTCAAGGATGTTGCCTACTGTTGTACCAAAAGGTGGAACATTCCTTCCAGATTAGTACATGCAGTTAATGATCATTGGTTAAAGTTTATTGACTTTTCTGAAGATGTCATTGATTTCTCCGGAGATTGGGATGCTGACACAGAGGTTACATCACAAGGCTTTTTAGGTTTCTTGAAGAACCCAAATAAAATTTGCCTACTTCAATTAGTTTCAAAATTATGTGCATATACAGATGTTTTATACAATTTACTTCAAACAAGAAATTTTGATATTTTGTACTGATGCAAGAAAATAGAAGAGATAAAAAATGAGTTTCAACGATGAGATTTGGTATGCGTCATTGGGGAGGAGGAGAGGAGAATTTGAATCCCCTACAAATAAACGACGTCGTGGTTGTATAGGAAAAGATGCATGTCACCAACGGTATTTTGAAATTTTGATAATATTAATGTTCACAAAAAAAAAACAAGGTTTGTGGCTTTAAAGAAACTTGAGTATTTCCACATTATTTATGAGCAAAACTATACCAGTTTCAAGAAAAAATTTCCAGAGGACCTCATTAATAAATTAAAAGACATTTATGGAGGAATGTTTGACTATGTACAGTACGATTGAAGAATTAACTTATGGTATTTTATTGTTCGATTGGGTTCTACAATAAGTCATTTCATGAGTTAATGCATTTCTTAGTTGAAAATAATCTCAGTTCAGGCTTTAAAGAAGCGTTCAAACTGGCAGAATTGATAATGACTCTTCCAGCAACTACGGACTCTGTTGAAATATAATTTTCAGCATTAAAGCGAATCCACAGTTGTCGCAGACCTACAAAAGGTCAAGATTGACTCTCCAGTCTTAGCTTGTTGTCAATTTAAAAAGAGCTTTTGAGCAAGGTTAGAATGAAGAATACATTTTACGATGCCATCATTAGGAGAAGTTTCTGAAAAAGGGAAGAAGAATGGTTCTGATCTTCAAGTGAAACCTATAAGTGGAAATATGCACTGTTTAGTAAATATTTTTTCTTCCAGCTCAATAAATATCATTGTGTTATAGAATATACTAGTTGGCTTTACAATTATTAAGAGTGGAAGGGGTTAAATAGTACATAATCATTTTGAGTGACAGCACGCCTCTCTCGCATTACCAGGACTTTCCCTCGAGTCGGTTGTCAAAAGCAAGTCATTATTGCGAATCACCCAGGCTGGCAGATCCCATACATTGCATGTGTTTAACCTGGGAAAGTCTTTCCTTAAGAAGTCTGCAACTTGTTCGTCCATTGAGACGTGAAGTATACGAGGTCCCTTGCGTATGAGTACGTCCCTCACGAAGTGGTGACAGAGGTCGATGTGCCTGATCCTTGTGTTTACCCAAATGCACTCTTTACTGATTGCTACCTACGCACATACATTGAACCTCGTCTTGTAACAAAGTTTGACGAATATCAACGACTGCAATTTTTTTTTTTCAAACCCTCATTGGTCTTTTGTAAAACATAGGTTTTTCCGCCAGTTTCAGTGAGCTTCTGTTGTCGCAGAAAATAACCAACTCTCCCAAGTTGCCAAAGCCCATCTCATTGAATAATTGCTGCAAATAGACAGCTACCTTAACACTTTCTGACAGAGCCATGTATTCTGCCTATGTTGTTGACAGGGTGACAGTTCACTGTTTCTTAGATTCCTAAGATACCGGTCCACCATGTAACATAAATATGTACCCGGCATAAGACCTGCCGTCTTCGGGAAAGCCTTCCCAGTTTGTGTCTATGAAAACTTTGACAGGACCCAGATCTGAGCCATAGCCCACGTTGATGGAACCCTTCAGATAGCGTGATACACGCTGGGCGGCCTTCCAATGATCGCTTCCATAGCAGTTGTTAAACTGGCCAAGATTACTTACACAAAATTATATATCGGGCCTTGTTGTCAATGCCAAGTATGTAAGAGCCCCGACCAGCTCGCGGTACGGAAGCCTTAGATCTTCTTCTGTCTGCTCTTCATTTCTCCTCAACTTCAAGCATGTATACACGGGGGTGGATACAAGTTTTCATTAGGACATGCCAAATCTCGATAGCAGATCACGTATGTAGCCCTGCTGGTGCATTGTCACCTGCCTTTCTGTCTGGTTGAACTCTATCTCCAGACAAGATGTTGCATTTCTTAGATCCTTGACTTCGAAGTGGTCGACCATTATCCTATAAAATTCAGCAATCCCCTTCCTGTAGCAGGAGGTGATCAGGATGTCATCGACGTACGTAGAAATTAGTGAAAGTCTTCCCCTGAAACAATATGGAACAAACAAGAGTCTAAGACTGGATGAGTATCACCCGGACTTCTCTGGATTTCGACTAGCTCCAAGTACCAGCCCCTTCCAGCCTGTCGCAAACCACAAAGTGATTTCTTCAGAAGGCAAACAATTGTCCCTCCTCCCCCACCCCCTTAATTCCTCAAGCATGGTACGGTATTTGCTTTCTTTAGATAGACTTCTTTAAAAACCCTTTTGTTATCATTATTAAAAAGTTATGAAAATTTGGGGGAGATGAGGGGTGTTTGAACTCCATAACCCTCCCTCACTAAGTTGATACTATATATCTATCTATAGGCTATGCCTAGAGATAGGGTAAATTCGCTTTTGCGAAAAACGTGAAAAAAAATAAAAGGGTCGAAAATAGGGTATTTATAAATTTTCTTTGCGTTTCATGGCATTTGAAAGTGTTTAAAGCGATTTTTATTTAGTGAATTAACGCGAAAAACGTGATTTTGAGAGTATGTTAGTTAAATTATTCTATTTAGCGAAATAGACACTAATTCCTTGAAAATGCAGTGCATTTAAATAAAATGCTGAGAATTTCTATAAAACGATGTTTTTCAGCGAAAATAAGTGATTAAAAAAAAATCATCGAGTTTCACTAGTCTGTGTGCTTCAGCTCTGGTTTTACTTGCATCCTGTGCCTTCCACAGCCCATCCGGCTAATCGCCACATTCCGTTATTCATTGCTTAGCAACCAGCCACCCCCTACCCCTTTCGCCAATCCTTACGTAGGCCCAACCTCGGTCTTGACGTGACAGCACTTTCTCTGGAAATTCTAAGGGTTACGGCTGTCTGGCGCCAGACCCCCACCCAGCCACTCTACCACACCAACAAACCAATCACAGGGCAGGGCTCTCCTTGATCTTCAGCAGGCCAAGGCCATAGCGCTCACAGCACGACGCGCAGTTGTCCCTCAATAATTTTCAAGATGGGTCGCGGCAAGACGATTGATGTTGAACAGCGTTCGGGTCAATTTAAAGCCGACCAATTTTATGTGAGTGACAGCAAGATACTTATTTGTGGAATTTGAAGTATTAGATTAAAGTCGGATAAGAAAGAAAGTCTATATAAACACGTAGTAAGTGCAGGCCATTTATAGAGAAAACAGGAGCAAAAGACTCGCGGCCTCAAGAGACAGCTTTCGATCACCGAAGTTTGCGACAAGCAGAAGAAAGCCAAGACGGAAAAATTGGTCTTTATCGAAGATACTGTTAAAATGTGCTTTAAGGCAGACATTCCAATCAACAAGTTGGACCATCCAGCGGTGCGCGAATACTTGAAAAAGTAAGTTTGTTCACAACCACTCTCATGGCGATTGAACTAGAATTGTGCGCATTAGTTTGATATTTTATCCCCCCCCCCCGGTATTTCTCTCTCCCTCCCCCCCAGTGCCGTGAATTACACATTGGAATGATCTGATTTTTGTAAATGTTATATTTTATTATTCTTGTTCATTTTTTCAGGCATATCCCTGGTTTTGGAGATCTACCTTGTGGAAGAAATTTACGACAAAACTTCGTCCAGCCTATTGGAGAAGAAATGAAGCTGGAGCTGAAATAGAAGGTGCAGGGTGTGCCCATCGTCAGCGTGATTGACGAGACTTCTGACTCCCGTGGTCGTTGTGTGCTGGCAATCCTCTTTCGCACTGTTGCCGAGGCTGCTACGCAGGATGTCTTCTTGGCCAACTGCCTGTTCCTCGACAAGGCTACCGGATCAACGGTCTGCCAGGCCATCAATGGATCAATCACTCAATACGGCATCGAGTACAATAACATCCTGGGCCTTGTTTCCGACTCGGCTCGATATATGGAAACATGCTTCGGTGCTCAGAATGTTTTGGCGGGTGACCACTTGCTCCATTTTCAATGCTGGGCTCATCAAGTAAATCTTTACGGAGATATTTTCATGAAAGAGTTAAAGGCACAGAACCAGTTTGTTGTGAAAGTGAAGATGGTGTTTTCAAACGCCATAAAAATGAAAAGCGTGTTTGTCTGGTTTCTCCAAGAAGAACACGCAGACCTTCCAGCAATACTGTTTCCCAGTCCAGTAGTGACCAGGGGGAACAGCTGGTTCCACTCTGTGCTCTACCTGAATGATTACTCGGATGCTCTGATAGAGTTTCTGGGGCAGTATGAGAACAACAACGCAAGTGCGGAATATTTGCTAGAGCAGCAAAGGGACCCGGTCGCCTGGCAATCCGTCAAACTGCAGATGGTGTTCGTTGCGGACTCATGCAAAATGCTCGTTGAGCTGATCAATAAGCTTGAAGGCTCCAAATTCACATTTTCCCATCTGCTCTGGCACGAGCTGGAAGCTCTGATGTCAGTCCTGAAGTGATTGTCCAATGGAAACTTCTCGGAAAAAACTCGATCTCTCCTGGGCAGCACCACCAGTGTAGTCAAGCGGGAGGAGTTGAAGCAGTTGTTGTGTGGGTGTGCACAGAAGAGTGCCATGAAGTTGGCACCATGCACCACCAACAACTTTTTCAAGACAGCCGGAGAGCTCTTACACGCTGCGATTGCTGCACTATCACTGACACCAGACGAGAAATCGGTCAGAACACAGTTTGAAGTGCTACCGCTATTTTCCAGTCTGACCAGCGACAAGTGTGTTGAAGGATATCTTTACCTTCACAAAGTGGTGGGAGCCACAGTGCGTGAAGGTAAAGTGTGTGACATCATTCAGATGTTGATATCTTTACCTTCACACAGTGATGGGAGCCACAGTGCGTGAAGGTAAAGTGTGTGACATCATTCAGATGTTGATATCTTTACCTTCACACAGTGATGGGAGCCACAGTGCGTGAAGGTAAAGTGTGTGACATCATTCAGATGTTGATATCTTTACCTTCACACAGTGATGGGAGCCACAGTGCGTGAAGGTAAAGTGTGTGACATCATTCAGATGTTGATATCTTTACCTTCACACAGTGATGGGAGCCACAGTGCGTGAAGGTAAAGTGTGTGACATCATTCAGATGTTGATATCTTTACCTTCACACAGTGATGGGAGCCACAGTGCGTGAAGGTAAAGTGTGTGACATCATTCAGATGTTGATATCTTTACCTTCACACAGTGATGGGAGCCACAGTGCGTGAAGGTAAAGTGTGTGACATCATTCAGATGTTGATATCTTTACCTTCACACAGTGATGGGAGCCACAGTGCGTGAAGGTAAAGTGTGTGACATCATTCAGATGTTGATATCTTTACCTTCACACAGTGATGGGAGCCACAGTGCGTGAAGGTAAAGTGTGTGACATCATTCAGATGTTGATGGCCATCAAAGTTACCAACTCGGCCTTCGCTGGGCCAGCCCTACAAACAATTTGGGCCCCTGTTAGTAGTGTTGACGCTGAGCGTTTTTTCAGTCAGTACGATTTGGTACTGACTGACAGGCGAACCAGAATGAAAGAGGCTACAATAGAAACTTGTGCAATGCTTTCGTTTAATCAGTAGAGTGCCAGTTTCCATTTCTGTTAATTGTTTCTTGTATTTGTTAGGCTGCTGAACTCCAATTATTTATTTAAAATATGACGACTGATTTCGTTTTTGGAAGCCTTGTTAACCAAACTATTTTTTGTGTACATATTAACTATCTTTGACTCGCATATTTGTTTGAACTGATACAAAATGTGTTTAAAATATGCACACTTATGTCATTTTTGTTACCACACTATTTTATTTGCCAATATTTACTATCTTTGACTTGCATATTTGTTTGAACTGATTCAACGACACCAACTATTTACAACACCAGCTATTTACTAAACTATTTTATATTTCATTATTTATTATTTTTGTGCTGTAGGCTACAATGAGTTTTTGACGTTACACATTTGTGTTAAATAAATTATGCCAATTGAAGTCATTCTGCATTCTTCTGTTTGTGTTTGACACAATCTTCCAGTTTCCTTATTAATTTAATATTAATTATTTATAATCTCTCACATGATAATAATTGCAAACGAAGGTTAAAATACCCTTCGTATTAATGCATACCGTACATACATTTTATCATAAATCCTTTGTATAGGCCCTAAAAACATTGACGGAAAACATTTTTACCTATTTTGCTACAAAATGCTAAATTATGCCACAAAACGCTAAATTTCCAATAATTAATGCTAAAAAAACTGAAAATTAATGCTATTTTACCCTATCTCTGCCCTATGCCATAGTTGAGCCATGCAAAGTAAGCCTGCTACCTTTCAGGGTAAACTAAGTGTATTTATCAACCCTGTAAAGGCTTATATTGTGGAAGGCAACTTAATGGACATTTAAACTTGGGTTGATCAATTGCTTAGTAGTTTTCTTACTAATCATGGAAACAACATAATCAAATATAACATCACAATAATGTTTAACATAGGTTTAAAATAAGAACATATTTTATTCAAAACCACAAAAGAAAGCCGTTAATAAATGTCCACCTTTGTAATTTTACCAGGGTGGATTAAGATATGGCAAAAATAAAATTTGAACTGTGTTTGAAAAACCGCCTTAGGTCCAAATTAAGCTTACAATTCAACTGCGAAATGTTATCAATTTGTTCTTATATGTCTCAAAAGTATCAGTAAATATTACCACTTGGATTTACTATTCTGGTAATTTTTTTATTTAAGGTGCTCACAAATAGGCCTAATATTAGTTACAATATTTTTGTGAAAGTGTTTTTTTTGTGTGTGTGTGAGAAAAATTTAAATAGCAAAATAGAGCCTTTAAGTTTTATATTCAATTAACTTATGTTTTCATAAGCTAAAATTACCAAATTGATGCTAACAATTGTATGTTTTTATGAATAGGTTTGAATTTACTTGGAATATATTGGGGGGTGGGCGGGCTTAAGATAGTACCAGGCCCCTCCCCCTTCAAGATAACAACAGGGGGGGTTCAAGTCCCTCCCGACCACCCTGTTCCAGAGCCTCTGCTTGAAACTGCCTATATTACTTCTGTTCATATTCATTGCATTTTACTGCTTGATATCATATCTCGTTAAAATTCTTCAAGTTTTGTTTATTGCTTGTTACTACAGAGACTGTTTCTGTAAAATATGGCTAATTCCTTAGCTGGCTTAAATATTTTGACCATTTTATATATGATACCTACATAGGCCTACTTCTATGAAAATTACATCAAGTATAATAATTTGACTAACATTTTCTAAATAGGAATTCTGGAACATTACCTCAAATTAATATAAAAAAAGTTTTAAATAACAGGGCAGTTATTTTAATTGAATTAAATAAAAAAAAACTCTTGTGATACAATCTTAACACAGGAGAATTGCACCTTACGATATTTTCAAAGTACCGTAATCCAAAAATTAGATGATTAGTTTCAAATTTATTCATATATAATGTCCAAAATTCTATCCTGTTCCAGTATTGGCCAATAAAAACAATAGTTTAAATAAATAAATCAAAACGTTTACAAACGATTTAATAATATACATGATTACATCAAAATATTTACATTATATATTTTATGAATTTACATGAGTTTTGACAATATTTTTTATAAGATATTATTTTACTTAATGTATACATAATAAAAGCACTAACCAAAATGTAGAAAAAAGTAACTTTATGATTATTTATTCTCCTTAAGGCACAAATTCTAGCTAAATAATATAATATAACAACAATTTATAAATAATTTGCTATCACATATGCTATAAAACTTGCTTTCTAAAGGCACACATATAAGTGAATAGTTAATTCATCACTTTTTTTAATTTCCTTGTTTTTGACAGTCTAATCCAAACTACAAAATCATGCATAGATAAATAAATAAAGTTAATTTTTTCATGATATTTTGATAGTAGCAAGGAAATTATAAATACTGTAAAACATAGGCCTAGATATAGAACTTATAATTGGGCTCTATAAGTATTTACTAAGATACAATGAATGCTCAGCTATCATCCAATAACATAATTTTACTTGCAATGAAATAACCATAATATAAGATGTTTATAATAATAAGAAATGGTCCTTATGTTAAATATTTACTGATCTCACATATTAGTTTGATGGTGTTTTAGCAAGAATGTTTTGCTGAAAACATAATAAAGTCCTCATTGTAACGAGAAATGGATCTCAGAAAATAATTCCACATTGAAAGTACAATATTGTGTCAGGTAAATTACATTTTGAATTATTTGTACTAAATTTATTGTGTTAGTTTTGAATGCACATTATATTCTTAGCGGTCATTAAATTGGGTTTGAGTATTTACTCTTTCTCTATTTGTCAAAAATACTAACATATGCTTACCTATTTAAGGAGTGTTCACAAACATAGCCTATTTTGGTGGTTTCAAACTAAATGAAGTAAACTACCAACAAAATTAAATAAGTGTAAACATAATTTCAACTATTCCTGCTAAGAAGAATCAATTTTGAAGAGGTTTTAAAATATTAATAGTATAGGCCTACTTGTTTTAACCCAAAAAATGGTTGAAAAACCATTCTAATGGAGTAATAGTTAAAAGTAGCCCATATTTTCTTAAAATTAATAAACAGTAATTTATAGAAGTTGAAATTTTAATCTTATTATTAATATTTAACGATTTAGGTTGTATTTCTCTAGTTTCAAACTCTTGTCATAAGATATGCTGTAACAGAATCTAATTAGGCCTACTCTTATTTCTATCCTAGTACAGGACAAAATGAAATGTTACGGTCAAACTTTGTAAGGTGACTGCACAAAATATGCAGCAAACAGAGAGTGAAAACCTCTATAAAATGGAGAAATATGCAGCAAACAGAGAGTGAAAACCTCTATAAAATGGAGAAATATGCAGCAAACAGAGAGTGAAAACCTCTATAAAATGGAGAAATATGCAGCAAACAGAGAGTGAAAACCTCTATAAAATGGAGAAATATGCAGCAAACAGAGAGTGAAAACCTCTATAAAATGGAGAAATATGTATAAGTAAAAAATATTCAAACATTGTTTCTAAAGGGAGATAAAAAAAAATGTTACAAAGGATTGATGAAATGAAAATATGTTAATACATTTCAAGAACTAAAAAGTTTCTTTGTATTAAGGTTTTAAAATAATTGAGAACTAAAGTAATAAACACTTATCAATAGCATAGTAGTTCTTGCATTATCTATATACATTTTTGGTTTTTAATTCACTGAATAAAAGTGATTTTGGTTTTGTCTAGTTTATTCCTTGGAAAAGTAATATATATACACACAAAATTATACCATTTTGTAGTTAAAATTATATTTGGTTCCATGCATATTTCTTTTGAGATAGAAGTGATGATAGTTTATTGTATAATTTTTTTTTTTCAATATATAGAAGTATACACTATGACATTAAATATTAATATTATACTACAAATCTTTCTCTCTACAAAACTTTAATGATTTAATGGTATTCATTCACATTTTTAGTGTTAATACTCACATTTTTAGAGGGTTGGGGGTTGGGGTTGTTCAACTATATTATATTTACCAGCCTTGGCTGATGGTCTCATAGCAGGAATTGGCCAGGAATCTTTTTAATATTGAATCCATTACGAAGCAATTTAAAGTGTTTTGAAACATCACAAAGAATATAAAGATACATTATTAATATTAATTTGACCAGGAAGAGGAAGAAAGCTTGAAAACCTAAAATTCCTTCATTCTCCCCCTCGATATGGCCTTTATATCAACAACATTGCAGAAGTGATGCTCAGATCTCATTTTATAGAATAAATGTGTCCATGTGAAAAATCAAAGTGAAACTAGTTAAAACATTGTCAAAACTGTTGCACTGTAAGAAACATCAATTTATAAGCCTTCTGGCAAAATGCAGACACAAAAATCGATAAAAAAAAGTGGCTCAGGTGTTATCTGAAAATGTGGTGTGATAGTATAGATAGGTCCAAATTAAATTAATATTATAAAATATTTAATGTATTAAATACATGGGTGAAAAGTTGTATTTAGCATGATAATAAGGCAGTATTGTGATGTATTTTCTAGAAGAAATTTAGTGGGAAAAGTTTATGGTGAGAAAGTAAGGTGTATAGCAGTGTCTAAATAAGGAATAAATGATGAGTAAATTAGAACTACCATGCCCACAACAATTACTAGAGAAAAGAGACAGAGAAAAAAAATGGGAAACTAATTAGTGGAATATACAAATTACACAATTGCTACTAAAATTTTTAGAAATTAAAATAACCTTTTTTATGGCACTCTTGCTCAATAAACTAGAAACAAAATGAGACAAAATTTACAAAACAGAATTTAAAATCAAATGAGTCAAACACAATTAAAAGGTAATTAAAAAAATAAATCAACTTTTCAAGACAGAATTAAATTTTGTTGGTGGTTGCTTATATTCTAATCATAGAAACAATCTCTCAGAATCTGTGGCATAGTATATTTATCACCTCTAAGACATTTAGAGAACAAGAAATTATGGAGAGATAAAAAAAATTACTTAAAGATAACTTTTGCTTTTGTTTGATTATAAGTAGTGGTGGCTTGTGTGTAGGCACTGCGGAACTGCAGCACCCTCTATTTCCACTTGATATTATCGATAACATTTAATATAATGAGTCATTTTTTCTTTAATTCTTTCTTTATTTTTGTGGTACAACATATATTCCTAAGCTTAATGTCACTACTTCAGTAGCCATCCCCCAGATTATGAAAAAGATACAAAAATCTTTGTATGGAACTGTGCGCTTCACAGTGCCAGCGATGTGGTGTTTGACTTGTGCGCATGCGCACATATGACGGAGGGCGGGGAGGAAGGCGGGACTGCCAGGTAGAGAGAGAACTGTTGCTCTCGCAGTGCCGGCTCTGGCTTAGTGGTGGAAGGAAGTGTTTTTTTTACTCAGCGTGTGTTGTGCTTAAAAACCATGTACCATATTCTTGGATGTGATAAAGTGTAAAAGAGTGTAGAATTATATTATTATTCTGCTTCCAGCTATTCTATTTGATTCTTTTTTTTTCCGGTTCCTTTATTTAAGAGAAAATTTTAACCATGGCCTTGCATCCCCAAGAAATAAGTTCTGTGACTGTAACTAAGGAAATGTGTTACTATATATGTGTTGATATAATGGACAGATATTGTTCCACTAAACACTAAGTAGCTGCTAAATTGTTCAACAAGTATTGCTTCACTAGATTTAATAATGAACATCCCCCAAAAGAGATAGTACTGACCACTGAAGCTTATCCCATGATTGACAAAGAAAAGCTTGAAGCTAAACTAAAAGTATTCTATTGTAGGACTGATATTCATGAATATTGTAAATTAATTGAGCTGCTGAAATTTATCTTGGAAAATAATCTAGATGATGTTTTTAGTGAAATTACGAAACTGATAAAAATCCTCTTGACAATTCCCATGACTACATCAAAGACAAAGCGCTGCTATTCAACATCGAAAAGAATGAAAGCTTTTTTAAGAAGCACTATGAATTCAAAAAGACTAAATGCGCTTGCAGTACTTTTAATGGAGAAAAATTTCCTCAACTCTCATCCAGAAATCAAGGAGAAAATTATTGAACTTTTTGCACAAATTAAAACAATAAGAATGGATTTTATTTTTAAATGAATAGATCAAGCTTGAACTGTAACAATTTAAGTTAAAGTAAGTAAAAAAGTTTGGTTTTTTTGTTAAGATTTTATCAAGTTCATGGATACATTTTTTTTTATAATTCTTTTTCCTTTTACACAATTTTAAATAAAAGCCTAAAATTTTTCTGGAGCAGCACCTCCACTAATTTTAGCTATGAGCTGCCACTTATTGTAAGTTAATTTTATTCTATAATTGACAATCAATTTGCCATGGGAACAAATTGGTTCGGAAATTAAAATAAACTGCTGAATTTAAGCTAAGAAAATGTAGAATATCCACTAGATCAAATATACTCTACTCAATAAGGAAACACCAAATACATTAAATGAGTGAATTCAGTAATTGAACAGCAATACAAATGGGAAAAGTTTATGAATACGTTTTTTAATCTTAAACACAGAACAGAGATTGTTGGTTTTATGGCTGATTCACATTTGTAGAAATAATGCCTCTGTGCTGAAGATAAAGTTCCTTTGGTGCAATTACAAAGGAATTAAGTATACTTTTATTTCCAATAGTTGAACTAGAGCTTAACGCAATACTTAACTTTGAAGCTAGTGTTAACATGCAACTCATTTATGTTAGGGTCGAGCATTGGTGTGCCGTAAAGTGCTCACAAATTAAATGTAATTAGTCTAAACTTTACCTGTAATTTGCCTTCATCACACAGTATAACGTTCATTGGCCAGGTATAAGCGAACAGACATTCAAATGGTGACTAATTTTTGAAGGATATATCAACAGTACTGACACTCAGCGACAAACCACTGGAGCCTATCTCTTAAATCTAGAATGAGTTGTACATATAGAAGAGGGCAAAGCAGTTCAGGGATGAGCTACAGTAGAATCAAGAGATTAAATAAAGCTTTGAGTTTGTACTCACAGGTCTTAGTGAGCAAGCAGATATTTACAATTATGTTGTTAATTAATCAACAAGATGAACCAAAAGATGGGGCTTTAGGGAAATAATTGGGCTATAGAAAAATTTCATACAAATTAAGAATTTCCTTGGATCTAAGAAGCTTAGCAAACTAACAAAAAAGCACATTTCTCTTTGTATATACTAGATGATATTCTTTAAGAAAGAGAGAATGCGAGGATTTCAGGGTTAATCGGTGCCAAATAAGACTGAAAATAAATGTATTTAAATCTGAAAACAGCAACAAACTACCTGTTTGATAACCCTTTCAAATAGTGCCAACTTTTGTTGGTGTATGCTTAGTACCTAGGATTTTCAATAAGAAGTGACCATAACAATTAGTTGACCTACTTTGTTTTAAAATAAAAACAAACCAGTTCTTATTGTTTGGAAAGGGAAGCACTCTAACATAAAGCATGCAAGATTAGAACAAAATCCTTTTTTAAGCTATTAGAAAGGTCAAAAGAACTAAACTATATTGTGCACACATTCCCAGAGGTGGGACTCAAGCAAGATATTTCAGAGCCACGGTATTGAAAGGATATACACATTTGAGTTTTATAAATTATCTGTCAACATTTTTAACATACTTAACAGTCAGTGTACCAATAAGGCAGTTAACACATAAAGACTCTCAAGAGCATGTGATGCATACACAGGCGATAGCTTGTGGGCCACTAGAGAGCACTATAAACAACCAAAGTATGCAGTCACCGAGACAGAGCGAGTAGAGTGTCAGTTCCCTCAACATAACAGCCTTGAAATGACATTATTATAAGTGTTGTTTAGAAAGTGATAAGTTCTGGGAGCAATCACATACATAACAAAAACTAAGTACCTAGTGGCACCTAGCTTGATACTGAAGTATTGTAGTGTCTATGATTTAGTCACAACCAAGTGTGATGACAGTAGATATGAATAAGTAGGTGTTATTTTCAAGAAAAAAAAACTGGCATAAATATTATAAAGATATATAAAAATTGAAAGTTACCATTTGTAAATTGGAAAAGGATATTTTAGCATATGCAAGGCCCTTTATAAAATAATTGATGGCAGATAAGATTTTTTACTTCATTTAAATCATAAATTACTATAAACTAATTAAAATATTTGTATAAGAAGTTCTTACTCAAATTTGAAATATTTACAACGTTCTACTTACAGTGAACTACAAGGCAAATAAATGCTAGAAGAATCAAAATAATATTGGAAGTAATCTAGTTTTACGTACTTGTCAGAAAATCTGTATAACTTCCTTGATACTCCATATTTATACATTACCAGCCTATAGACATTCAATTCTTAAAACCAGTGATATGTACAACCCCAAGAGAACAATTCACGAGTTAAAAACTAATATAATTAGAGAAGATTGGCATCAAAATAATGAAAAGTTAGGTGAAATCTCCAAAAATTAAGGCATTGAAAATATGAAATCAACATATCTGAAAATATTTTATAACTTGGCAGTTCCAAAAGAGGAAAACGAGAAACCTAAAGATACCACATATATGTAATTTATGCCCCAGGTCTATAAACCAAGGTCAGGAATATAAAATCAGAGCCAATAAATGAGAGAGAGGAAGTATGCATTGTGTTTAAAATAACATAAGTGCCAGAAGAAATGAACACACAGCCGACCATCAATGTGTATAGCAAAAAATTACTATGTATCTCTTTGAACTAGACGTAGTCACAGATTGCTACTCCAATTTTGGAAAATGGAGTGTACACCAGGCATCAAGGGACTTGTGTTGATTGAAAATAGTAAAAATACTTCATAAGGTGTAAAGTTCCAGTTCCAGTTCCAATAATGAAAAAACATAAGTGAATTTTCACAATTGAATTAGTTAATTCTTGATATGAGTGGTAGCCACCAAACGTTTATGAAAAATCTGAGGGTGTAAACTAATTTTGAATAGTGTTTTGATGTAACAGGTGGTAGGTAGGTTAATTTATGTACCTACAACATATACTGCAGGTAGATGAAATATAGCCTAATTAATTTAATTCTTAGATAAACTTTACGATACAATTTATTTTAACCAGGCATAATATTTGCATGCTATACCTAAACACATAAAAACAACAAAAATTGCATGTCTCAAGTACATTAGTTGTTTAGTATATCCCATTTAATAGATTTATTCATAGCACTCCAAATGTGCCCTTACCATGCACGAATTATGTAGTTTATTGATGTTTCGGAATGCATTTACAAGAGAGAGGAGATACTAAATACTAATATGGAGAAAAAAAGCTCCATTTGTTTAACATTAGCACTTTCTAGCAGTATTATAAAGTAATTTCAATGATGCACACATTCTACTATACTTCTTAATCACTACGAAATACTTCCTAAGTACAAATACAGGTATTTATGGTTATTATGAAAACCTGAATTTAAACACAAGTGAATATAATTGCTTTATAATCACATATCATGCATGTTTCATTATACAACAATACACTTCACATGTCATGTAAATTAGATTATATACTGAAAACAGCAAAATCACAGGTTGTCGAAATATAGAACTAACTCAGTATAATAAAACAAAGCAGGGTGTCCAGCCAAACTTTATCTTACAATTCCCTGACTTTTCCAGGTTTTCCAGTTACTATATTATAAACATTATTGTATTAGGATCTCAACTCAATATACACTAATATTATAAAGAGGAAAGATTTGTTTTTTTGTATGTAATGGATAAACTCAAAAACTACTGGACCGATTTTAAAAATTCTTTCACCAATATAAAGCTACATTATCAGCGAGTAGCATAGGATATATTTTATTTTGAAAATTTAATTTATTCCTCATAAAAATGTCGATAGTCACTCATATTTTATGGTAGAGTCTATGATGATTCTTCAATATGTGTGTTGAAAATAATAATAGGGGGGTGGGGGAAAGGGTCTAGTGTAATAATATTTTTAGACACACATTTTGAAATTGTAACTCTCTATGTCAGCCTACAGCAATGGGCTGTTGGGTCATGCATTCCAAGTTAGATTTGAGTTAGATCATATTGAGATATTAAAAGATCGCCTTACACGGGCAAACAAACTAATTTCTCAACTTTGGGTAAAGACACGGTAAAGGGGTAGAAAGATTAGATTAAAATCCCATGTTGACTTTGAGAATTGAGATTAGTATATTCAAGATGGACAACTGTACTAAAATAAGTTTGCAGTGAAGAAAAATGTTTTTGACGATTGATTATTGTAAATGAAAGTAGCGTAGGCATATTATCTTAGTGACTATGTGAAAATTCCAGAAATTTGCCCTGTTTTCTAGGTTTTCCAGGTCACTGGACACCCTGCAAAGGTAGTAGTAGATTCAGTTAAGAAGTGTTTGAAATAAACGATTAAGTATATACTCACAAAGAGAATACAGATTGAGGACAATAATTCAAAGATTACTATAATTTGACATAATTATTGAGTTTATATATTTAGGAACAATTTTAACTATGAAAAACAATATTATAGTGGGAATTAGGAAAATAATACATTCAGAGAATTTATGCTACTAATCGGTCAGTAGATGTTAACATCTCACCAGTTGTCAAGGAATGTAACACTCAGGATATACAAACCCGAAATTTAACCAGTTAGCTATGGCTACGAATCATGATCTCTAACCTTACATGATATATATAGGGTGTTCAAAAACATGGTGCTTAAGAAGATATTAATTGCTCCATAGCAGGATGAAGATACTAGAGAGAGGAGGAGGAGGTTGCATAATGTTGAGTTACATACCCTGTACTCATCACAAGACATTGTTAGGATAGTCAAATAGAGTAATTAAGTAAGTGTCTGAAGTGGTCGAGCAAAGTATTAATATTTTACTCCTCTATTAAATACTTTATCTGAATAGATATTTGTACATGATAGTATTACAATCCTATTAGTCCATGTAGACATTTACTGTAGCGCTATTATTTTTTAGTATTTGGGTTCACTACCTTTTGAGAGCTTCACTTCACTCTTACTAATGTAGCTTTTTTTTAATCAAATAATTATTGATTTTTCAGTGAGTGTAATCTATTTATAGTGACTGAATTAAATATGGTCGTTTGTAATCATTCAACTTAAAAGGAAAGATTAACTCATTGAACACTAAACTAAATTCTTGATATTGATTTTTAACCAATGATTAACAAACATATTTTGTATTTTGTGTTTAAATTATGGAACTTTTAGAAAAATAAAGCTGATACATTTGTAGGATGGATGCACAATATTGATCCTCTGTAACATTTAACTGTATCACAATGTTAATAAAATAATAAACTACATTAGTTAAACTGAATAATTAACATGTTAAAATTATTGGTTTTTAAATATTGACAAGCAAAATTACTTTTGTGTAGTAGATTTAAGATATATTGATTTAAACACAGTTAAGAACTACTGTACTTTGTAATACTCTAATGAATGTTTGTTGATTAATGTTTCATACATTACATACAATTAATTAACACAATAAATTTGAACTTAAAAAAAAAAGTTTGATTTACAAAAACCATACCTTCATTGGTTACTTCAAACAAAGTATGTGTGTCACAAATGGTCATTTTTAAGAGTACTAACTACTAACAAAATATTTTATCCACAAACATTGTATAATTGAAGAGAGAGTTTGCCATACTAATATTTTAACTATCGTGCTTCTAATAGGCTAACAATCTTTTATCAAAGTGTATATATATATATATATATATATATATAAAATATTTAAATATGTATAATTTTTTCTAATAAAGGCTTTCTGTAAGAGTTAGATCAGTACAAGCACGTGTTAATCGTGTGTCTGATTAAACAAAAAGAGTGGAAATCTAGTTTGAATCCTAATCCAGATGCACTGTGATAGGAAAGAAGTTAGGGAGGGGGGCTTAAAGGAGATTTCTAAGAACATTTTTTCTTTCCCTTTTCAGTGTTAAGCTAGAATATTTCCTCTTCATTAACCTTTCCATAACTCCTGATGAGTTCTCTTAGAATGAAACCTTGGTCAGGGAATTTGGCAGTGACAATCGATTTTCTTTAAGAGGCAGTCATTAACTCTTTGTCCAGTGACAGCAGTGTAAAGTGTGAACTGTGTAGTTCTTTTCATTGTAAAAGCAATATTGTGTTTGTTTCTATCCACCTTTCCTTTATCTTCTTCCAAATATAACAAAATATTCGAAAAAGTGAAAAGTGGATTTCCTTAAAGAGATAAACCATTATATTAAGTTGTTGGGCTCAATGTATCAATGAAAACATCACAAAAAGATAATTAGAAATATAAATGTTTTAAAAGATGTAGTAAGAATGAATCAACATATAATCAATTTTGTATAATACTAGTCAAATGATAATATAACATGTACTAATAATGGCTTTCCAACATCTAGGATGGATACTAATACAGATGGCACTTAGACATAATTTTTTAGTAAAAGTATTCAATTAAAAAATGAGTACTATTTAAACAATTTAAACATGGCTTTAAAATAAAAATGATAGTTTTAGTCAAATATTAATAGCATTGTTGAAGTTCGAACTTACAACTAGCTTTAACTAAGAGGTATGCAAAGTGAGTTAAAATGGATAGACGTTTATGTTTTAATAAAGATTATTAAACATGTTGCTTACCAAATCAATACTGTTCAATAAATTCTCAAATTTATAGATTATAACAACCCTTCAAGCATGTTGGAATCTAATATTATGCATTAATGTGGAATATTTGTCAGATTTCCCTTATACCGTAGTGTGCCAAAAGAAAGTTGATAAAATTAAAATCTAGTACCTGTGGTAACTTTAAAACAGTATCAAAAATAAATAATACCTTCTGTTAGAAAAAGTAAAGTTATTTCTTTTGCTAACCTGTTGTATTGATTTTCTTTCGTATCAAAATGTATTTGTTTATAAGTCCAATAAATGTCACATCAAACATGAATAATGTAATCTGTGTTTTCTAATTCTGAGACTAGTTTTTCCATTAGTTCGTTTTTCAGGTTCTGTGAAGACATATGTCGCACATAGCAAAGTGATGTTAATGTTGTGTTAAATTTTAAGTAAATATTTTTAATAACATGTTTACCACGAATTCAAAGCCGTTTTATTTAACAGGTTATAGCACAGAGGAAATTTTGTTCATTGCATCGGCAGGTTGAAAATAAAGTGAACATGTGTGTGGCGATTCTGTGAGATTACGTTTGTTTTAGAAGTTTTTTTCATGTCTTTTTGTCACATCTAAGTTCACTGAGTTGAAATTAAAAAGGAGTGTTTTCGTGGTTAACCTGGTATTGTTGTTTACAACCACAATGTTTTAGTGGTTGACCTAGTATCAATGTTAATTAAATGTTAATGACCTAGACAATAGCATAGCTCAGTTTTGTAACACTTTCCTTGATCGGATTAAACTGTATCGTTACAACTAAGGAGCCAAGAATTTGTGCATCAATTTCAAAACAGTATCACTTTTTATGTTAGATTTAAACAAGTATAACTTCAAAGCCAATGGATTTTAAGTTTTTATAAATTAAAATGGAGAGCAATTACTAGCTATAAATACATGACAGTAAATAGGTACTTTAAAAACCGTTTAGTTATGGCTGAAAGAAAGAGAGTACTAAATGATCAAGGCTGATTTGATATTACATACATACTTTATGTTTTCTTAAGGTTATTTTTGGGAAGATATGTTGTGTAAATATTAGGACTAGTCAAAATAAGCACTCTAACTAAGAATAAAATGAAAAAAATCATTTTATATCGATTTGAAGTGAATGTAGTAGTTGGTAGGATTACATAAATTCGACTACCAGCTTTTAGATCTACTCCCCCCCCCAATTACCATTTTTTTTAAGAAATACATCTCAAAATCAATTTCGCGCTCCACTTTGGTCAGAACCACTTGGTCGCAAACCCTTGATACTAAGAAGTAACCAAGTCAATCACGAAAAATCACCTAAAGAAACTTCGGTATTCAAAGGTTTGTTGGAAGGAATTTCCAGTTTTGGAAATATTAGATGGAAATTATTTTACGTGCCGAAAAAATAATTATGGTTGTCAACGGAACAAAAACTCGAGTAGCTAAAGATGAGGATACATACAACTTGAGGGACAAACTCAACACAAAAGTAATGCTTTGGATTTCAATAGCTATGGGATATGACCAATTGCAGATGGTTATGGCTTGTGCTACAGCTAGAGATATGTGAAATCATCTCAAAACAATTCAAAAACAATGATCTGCGATCGACATGGTTACATTGAAACAACAATTATTTAGTATAAAATGACAAAATCCGACACGATCGCACAACACATTAGCAAAATTGAGTCCATGGCTCAATCAATTTTGGATGTTGGTGAACCAGCAGGAGAAAAGCAAGATAACAAAGGTTTTGGGTGGACTTCCTATGGAATATAGTTCGTTCATTAAGGCATGGAGCTCCTACGATGAAAACCTTAAGACCTTTGACAATTTAACAGCCAGGTTATTAAAAGAAGAGCAACGACTGTCCTAATTCGATGAAATGGAAATGGAATTTGCTGCGGTTAATGTTAGTAACACGGAAAATGTAAATCAAGCCATTTTAAGTAGTCTCGACAATAAAAATAAAATCCCTCCAAAATAAATTAAAAAAAATGAATGCTATTATTGTCACAAGAAAGTTGTTTGAACATTTGGTGTAAAGACAAACAGGAAACCAAATTCAAATTGTTAGGAGTGACAACGGAACCAAATATGCAAATAAGTATTTGGAATTATTTCAAGAACAAGGGTATTATCCACAAAACCAGTCCAATATACCCACCGAGGTTGAATGATAAGACAGAAAGTGGAATTAGATCTAGTGTGGAAATTGCTCACCCAATGTTCTTCGAATCTGGCCCCTCCTGCATCCCTTTGGGCAGAAGCTCTTATCACAGCTATTTATATGTAAATCAACATCTGTGAAAACTCAATTGTGACAAGATGCCAAACGAAAAGTGGTTCAGAAAGGAAACTTCAATCAAACATATGAGGAAATTTGGATCTTAATCCTTCGTGCATATCCCTAAGACAGTTTTGGTTTATGTTAAAAAGCAAATCTTAGCAATAGAAAGAACATGGTTGGTTATAGCAGAGTATCAATTATAGGTTATATGATCCAGTCACAAAGAAAATAGCAGTCACACAATCTGTTATCTTCAATGAAAATGCCTCGAAGTATGCTGCAGAACCGAGATTGAAGAAGTAGTTCAACCAAGAAGAAATATTCAAAATTGTGATGAAATTTGCTCGCCAGCTTGTTTTGAGAATTACATAGTTTGTGAAGCCATAATTAAAGAGCCACAGATATACAAAAAGGCAATGGTATCCAAAGAGTCAGCGTATTGGTCTAAAATTATAAGAGTAAATTTCTTCATTAATCCAAAACAATGTGTGTGAATTTGTCTCTCTACCTCCAGATCGTCAAGCTGTTGATTGCAAGTGGGTTTACAGAATAAAACATAAAGCAAATGGCAGAATAAGTTGCTTTAAAGCAAGGTTGTGTGCAAAAGGGTACTCTTAAAAACCCAAGATTGACTATGGAGAGATGTTTTTCCCGGGTATAGGGTTTACATATATTTGGATTCTTCTGGAATTGACGGCAGTGTATGACAAGGTTATGCAACCGACCCAGGGTTTCAGCAGCGACAAGTCAAATTCAGTCTGCATATTAAACAAAAGTTTGCTCGGTTTGAAACAGTCTCCTTGATACTGGAGTCAAAAATTAATATACTTTTTCATTTTAAACAACATCATTCTGACTAGTGTGTCTTTTGTACCATATTGATAAACATTTTGCAATTTTAGTTGACAATAGTTCTATTCTGAGACAGTCAACTAATGCAATCGACAAGATATTTACTGAATTTGGAGCTCAATCTGAAGTCATGGTTGATGATCCTAATTATTTTGTTGGGATGGAAATCAGATTTAACCATGAAGACAAAGAAATATTCATCTGTCAATAAGTTAAATGACATGCATAATTGTAAATGACATGCAACACCCTCAGACTGCAGTTCACAACTTCTCTCAGGACAATACCCACTAAACAATTATGAAAAAAAGGACATGGAGAACGTTCCTATTCACAAGGCTGTATGTGAGTTGATGTTTGTGGATACTGTATTGCTACCAGTTATAACGAATGTTTTCTGTTAGTGAGGTGAGTACAATCCTTGTCCTTAACAATGCATTCTGAAATAGCTTCAAGGTTCAAAAGACAAAGGTATCAAATATGGGGCTAACTATTTCAACCTTTCTGTCTATTTTGATTCTATTGAAGATCTTGACACTCGTCAATCAGCGACTGGGTGTGTGAGAGTATTGTCCAATGGGCCTGTTACCTGGTCATCACACAAGCAGAAATGTGTCACCAGGTCAACTACTGAGGCAGAATATGTAGCTGCTTTCGATGCAGCAGTCAAAATCACCTGGCTTTGCACATTTCTTCAGGAGCTCTGCGTCAACATGGATGAACCAACTGAACTATCGGCGGATAGCCAAAACAGCTTACGTATAATTAAAAACAGTGAACACCAGAAAAGGATAATACATACAAACATCAAATATCACTTCTTTCGTGATAAAATAGATGGTTTAATTTTGATTTCTTATATTCAATCAGAAGAGCAATTAGCTGATATGTTAACCAAGTCACTTCTATGAGATAAATTTAACAACAATTTTAAGTCATTGTCAATTATTTCTTTTGTAAATCAGTAAACAAGAGTGTTGGAAAAAGTAAAGTTATTTAATTTGTAAACTTGTTGTATTGACTTTCTTCGGTATCTAAACATACTTTATTTATCAGTTCGGTAGATGTTATGTCAAACATGAATTATGTAATATGTTTTTCTCTTTTCTGACTAGTTTTTTCCATTAGTTCATATTGAGCTGTTTTATTTGACACCTTCCAAAAATATATAAATACCAATTTTTACATTTTGGTAACTTCTTACATCATTAATACACTAGATAGGGATTTTTTTTATCTGTCATCCATATAATGTATTAACTAAAGTTAGTTTGAACATAAAATCACTTGTTCATCGACATATTATTTTATTTAATCAAAAGTAGAGCTTTGTACTTGTTTTTAAGAAGTTTATGACCTAATGTATTATATTAGTGTAATGTAAATATTTTTTCTAAAGCAACCAGCAAATATTTTCACCATCACTTGATTAAAATAAAACATTATTAGCGATAAGTATACATTAATTAAATCATAACTTGTCAGTTTAATATAAGTTCCAATCATTTATAGAGAATTACTATTTGGATTCTCAAATGTTGATGAAATTCTATTGTAAGATTCTATAAGACATTTAGGTACCTGTGCAAAAGTAATGGAGTGGCGATTATGTATATATTTATATATATATATATATATATGATTTATATTGAACTTTCATATTTATTTTAATTACAATGTGTTTAACAATATTTCATTTCAAACATAACCCAACTTAACGCATCACATATTTCTATATAGTTTCAAGTCACCCCAACAATAGGTGGCATGTTTTGGGCGTTTCCAGCTTAATATTAAATATTAATGGTCATTTGCTTTTTAAACTCACTGTATACACCCCTGTGAATTGCCAAGGAGCTTAGAGATATTGGTTGCTGGCATGTGATCGCTATAGCTTAAACAATTGTCTTATTTAGCCCAATGTAACATATTAAAGTTTAATTTGAATAAGAACAAATCATTTAAATGAGATTTTTACATTCATAAAAAAAAAATGTTGTGCATAAACAGGGCTTGAACTCCATAGACACACTGCTACATGAAGATGCTAAGCCTGATGAGAAGCCTTGAACATCCATTTTTACTAGTAACTATTTAAAAAAGAATATTATACACTCATTAGAGTACCAATGATATTATTAATCTTATATGGTTTTTTAAAATATCCACTATAAACCATTAAGAATAGCAAAAGCTTTGGTTTGCTAATTAATTAAACATCTATTACTTAGAGAACTCTGTTAAATGATTGAAAATGAATTAAAGAAAGCAGAGGCAGCAGAACATTTTTCCATAAGAGGGGTGCAAGGAACCTGTCCCATCATTTCTAAAGTCTAGAAGATATATGGAGTGGTCCTATACCTGGAAGTTTAATGGTAATTGGATTTTAATGCTTCTTTAGCACACAGACAAATAATTATTCCTTACATTTGTCTGTGAGCTAAGGGTTTTGCTACCTGTCAAAGTATATTTGCGACTTACACTGTTTTAAGAACATAAGAAATAGAAGGTGTAAAACAAAGATAGTTCATTAGAAGGTCTTTAATTCTGAGTCAATTGGCTGTAGGTCAAAATAATTAACTTTGAAATGGTAATGATTAGTTCTCACTCAAATCACCAACTATTATAGCTTTTAGCTAAATATGAATTTTGACAATTTATTTATAAATTTCGTGTTTAATTATTTTTATTTTGATGATGGACCAACTTTCAGCTTATTTTTGAGAATATCAGAAGAAAGGGAAATAAATCTAAAGAAGGCAAATTTATTTGGGTGAGGTGGGGCAGAGGCTACCTCGCCCTCACCCTACACTGGTTCTGCTGCCAGTGAGATATAGCAATCAATATTATCCTAGGAAAGATCATTGGTATTGCAGATAAAAGTAAATATTAATATATACAGTTTAGGTTCCTAATAAAAGAGTCTATTCAAACCTGAGACCACATATGTAGAACAATTCCAAACTACTTGTACCACATATACTTTATTTTCGACCCAACCAGAATTCAAATCTGTTGTTGATCAGTCTTTAAAACCCAACACACTCTCATAGTTGTGAGAATATTTCTTTTGAGCTGCACTTTGTAAGCTCCTTTAGGTCACAAGCTTGTAAATAGATTTAGGCTACAAGTAAGGGTTTGTAATACTACTTTTGGATCTCTATAGATCTGAATAAAGTTCATTAGATTTGAATGTGCATCTGTATATTTTCAACAACTATCAATTAATCCCAATTAGTTTATTAGAATTTCTAAGAAATTAATAATTTAGTTCTATCTGGATGAATACAAATTAATTTAAATATTAGCAATGATTTTATAACCATGTAAATAAAATAAAAACCTACTCTTAAGATATTGAACCTAGGGGTTTGCGAGCTTGGGTTTTTACATTCAAGTCAAACTTGGGTTTGGTATTTCAAAAAGCTCCAGAGTTCGAGTATTTTCATAATTTTAAAAATTACAATATATATTTATTATAAAAGTAAACTAGTATATTTAAATTGTCACCAGTCAAAACAAACATGAAATGTAAATACCATATACTTAAAGTGATATTTTAAAAATATATGAAAACACATGTTCTTAAAATAAGAATGACAGTCATTTTTATAAATAGTCAATACCTTTGAAAAAAAAAAGTTTAATGGAAATATTGTTTTTTAAATTACAAATAATACTTTAAAAAATGTTATTTAAACATAACTACAACACTCAAATGAAAATATAATAGAAAACATAGTTAAAATGGTTTTAACAATCATGTCCTTAAAGATATTCCGATTACGCTAACAATTAAAAAAAAGCCCATAAAATTGACGTTTTAATGAGCTAATACTCCCCCAAAATAAGTCACTGTAGATTTAATTATCCTATAATAGATGTAAGAATCTCATGCAGTTTAAAATTTGAAATGTTTAATAATTAATTTATTAGTCCTTTATGTAATAATCAGGCATAATCACTTAATAAGTTCCAATTCTATTCCTCTATGCGCAGTTGTGCATGCAGCTTATATGTGTCTTTACTAGATGCTTATAAAAAATGATTTTCATATTTTAAAATTAAAAATAAGTTTGAAATAATATTTTTAGTTGACAATATTAAAGAGAAAATGATTTTTTTATTTAAATGCGGTAAGTTTAGTAAAATATTTATTGCAATGTTAATCAATTCTGATTTTAGACAGGTTAACCAACATAATAATTCTATAACTAAATAGTAATTTGTGATAGTTTTGTAGTTGAACGTATTTTAAATATCTTTAGTTCGAAAACATTCAACGCGTTTTCTCAATTTATCTTAATTTACCTGAAATTACAATTTAAGAATGGGATCATATACAATTAGTAAAAATAATGATTATTCAGCTTAGCTAATTTGATTTTCATTGCCTTGTCATGGTGATGAATCCTTAAACATGGATAACTCTAAATGGATGAAAGTAATGAATTTGTCTATCCATTGAAAGTAGTTTCAGTGTTCTATTACATTATTAATGTGAAATTTGATATTAATTTTAACAATTCATTAAATTACCAAATGATATAGAAGTGAAACTGCCAATATCATCTAAATTAAATAACCTATACTTACCAATGCATTCTAAGAATTATTATTATTAGCACCGCGTCTTACTACCCGTTCGGGTTATACACACTTGCACTAATGTGTAATGGTAGGGTGATTGTGAGATGAAATGGAGGACCTACAGTTTAACGTGGGATCCGAACCACGGTGGAGGCCTGGCATTCCCCACATTCACAAGATGTCTTGTCAGAGGTGAAGGAAGGGTTTGTTAATCAGATAAATCTGTGCCGGGATCGAGGATTGAACCCCGGACACCAGTACAGAAGTCCAACACCTTACCCCTAGACCACCAGGTCAGCCTTCTAAAAATTGATTTGTAAATACATCATGAGGAAGCTCAAATATGACAAGCCTACAAAACTTTCAATCTCGATCCAGAGCTTTAATGATGAGTTCGGCTCGAAGCTCAATAGCCCAATACTTGCAGAGCCCTAGTTTATACATATTCACGTATTTATGAATGAACTACTAATGGTTTATAATATTTTCAATTTTACAAATTCACTGTGTCATATTATGTGTAAATATCACTCTAAGCATTTATAGTTTTTTCTTTTTGTAATATGCACTATTCCCAGTATTTGATATGCGCATTGATTTAATTTACTAATCACATGTACGAAACATTCTTAGTTTTTTTTTTTTCAACTATACTGTGCACAAGATAGGCCTATTTAAAATGTTTCTGTGGGGAAACAAAATGCATATTCTATTAACTTGTTTCATTCTAACATTGTTAAAACGTTAGAGAACCTACAACTTTTATGCCAATTATATTCCTAATGTCGCATTTAAATAACTTATGATTACTTTTTTTTCACATTATTTAGAGCCAACCAGATAATGATTAAATAGTACACTAGAGATCAAAAAGAAAAGGTGTACTTTGACCTACATTTCAAGGTGTGATGAAAGTTCCTCTCTGATGGTCATTTGTAAACAAGATGTAATGCTAATAAACAAAATAACAAAAAATTAAAATAGAAAAGTGTCTTATGTTTTCAAGTTTCTTTTCAAATGTTATTTTTGACTTTAGTTAAAGAAACTTGACTCCCTCACTCATCTTTGATATTAAACAGTTCAAAGTTTAATCTACAGTAGGCTTTGGCCACCATTTTATGTATGTCTATTGTGGCATTTGAAAGTTAAAAAAAAAATCTATATTCTGCTTTACGGTGGGGCTCTGGAACCTAGCCCGCTGTATTTGAAACATATTAATATTCTATATTCCTCATGATTTAATACAAGTTCAATGTACTTTACATACTGTGATTTATGTCATATTTAAAACTATATCAATGATGGTTTATTGTTACAGAGATAAGGCATGTACACTCCTATATGATAAACAAATAAATAGATTAAGAAAATTTTAATATTCTTAGCTTTGCTAGTAAAAAACACTCACTTATCTATCTTGGGGATATTTGAAGCGCCATTTAGTGAGTTTTTATTTGCTTTTACCCTTACACTCTTCTCTGTAGCCTCTCTTTCAATTCCTATTTCTTTAAGACAGATTTTGACTGAGGTTTAAGAGAGCTTCTCCTTGAGTTCAGAATATACATTTTTAGCCTTCTTTTTTCACACTAAAATTAAAGTGTTTAAAAACTTGGTGGGTGGTAAATGTCACAGTTCTAAGTATTCCTTATATATACTACTTACTATTCATTTAGAAAATGTTCAGTTCATGTTATTTATCAGAAAATGCACACTCATTAGATTTAATATGTAACACAAATAAAACTAATAAACAATAAATATTGAATTATAAAAAAAATCGTAAATTAAATAAGGAAATGTTCTAAGAGCAATTAGAATTACAGTAAATAGATTTATTGTACAAGTGTACATTGAAATTGTGTTAAAATTGTGAAATTTGATTATGGTTTGATGGCCACATTATAATATTAAAAATATTTTTCTCAATAAAAATGTTTTGTTTTTTCCATGCGTCTTAGTATCTGTTCGGAATAGCTGAATTCATTATTTGCACTAATAGAATAGGGGTGAGGAGGAAATTAGAAATTTAGAGGAAATGTAACCGAATATGTGAGGTGAGCGAGTGGGAAACCATTTAGTGGGGCGGCGGGGGGGACTCAGTGGAGGAAAAACTCAGCGCTCCTGATTAGGATTTAACCCTCAATCTCACTGTCATTGGCAATGCAACTTAACAAGAGAGTGACGTTTTAGACCATGTGATTTGGATATGAAGAGTATGTATTTTTACTGCTTGTGCCACTATTTTGGGTTATGTAGCTGGGAATTGTAAATTTTCTGAGCTACGAATCAAAGGTAAAAATACAGAATTTCCTTCATGATGGTCATTATCTAAATCTCCCAAGAATGGACTGCCTTCGAAATTTCCATCTATGAAAATTTTAAAGAAAAGCAACAAAAATCATTTTGAAAATAGAAGTTAACTTCAAGATAGTTCTGCAGTTATAAAGTGGTGGAATTCTTTTGGGTTGAATATCAAAATTAAAGTGCAAGGAATGATTATTAAGTTGTTAAAACAATGTAGTGGCGAAACATCATCTAAAAGTGCTGAGAAAAGCATCAATTATTTATGAGAATATTATTTTGAATAGAGAACACCAAAGCCTTGACACTCAAAATACACTTCTTATATTGAAAGAGACTTCAACAAGGCTGCGGTATATATGCACATTTGATAGCACAAAATGGTGGCAACAGCTGCATTTAATCTTGTTCATCCTATAAACCTGTCTATTTATGAAGTATATAATGTTTAGATTCTCGTTTGAGATTCTAGCATTTTGTAATACAGTGATACATACATTGTATCTAAGCATGGATGTCTTTTTTTTGTTATGAAGTGTTGTAGATTAAATCATTCATCAACAAGATTAGCAGGTAATTGAATTTTACTAGTCCAGAAATAAAAGTATTCCTTCAGACAATTTATATAGGTTAGGGTGGGAGATCATGTTTGTGTTGAGCAGTAGATGGAGGTACAAATCGCTCGGGAGGAATAATACTTTATTTTTAGAAATACAGGTGCTATATCTCAAGAGTGTATCTACTCTCTGTTTGGTATAGTGCATGACGTTCTGGGTATTTGGGAACAAGTTTGTTGCTGCCCTTGTGAATCATACTTACCAAATGGCTACTCTACATGCCGAGGGCTTGGAAACCAGTTTTGCCTAAATTGCGAGTACAACTTTTGGTGGGCGCTTCAGTGAGAAGACACTTCAAACCAGATGACTCGATGCACTCTAATAAAGATGGTTTGTATTGAGGGATGTTAAAACGACGACACTTACATTGGTGGCAACAACAGCTTTTGTTCTAACATCATTTCATGCTGAAGATAGCCAATATGATCACAGTGGTTTGATTTTATTCATCGAGGGTTAAGCTAGAGCTCACAACCATTGAAAGACAGTTTTGAAAAGTTTTATTAGCATTTTGGAAAGAAAAATAGCTTGATCTAATAACGCATCAACATTCTCTGTTTCTTTCAACTGGAACACGATTCCCCATCAGTGTTAATTAGTGCTAAGCAATTCTTATCTTACACCTGTGAATGTGGGTACTTGAGAAAGACACGATTAGATTGAGTTTAATATAATGGATTAAAAATAGTATTTTGTGAGAATCACTAAAAAAAGTATCGCTAGAACATAACATTTTACGTATTCATCAAGCATAAGAAGTGTTAAGCCATCATGCAGTAGTTGAACAAAAAACTATGTTGAAACTGTGGTAAGTAAGGATCACCCCACACCTACTACTCCTTCCGCAAGTGCAAAGATTGAGCAAGTGTAACAATCACAGTGTTATCAACCAACTATTGGTCTAGCATTAAGTAAAACAACTAGATCAAAACTGTGCTAATTTAAAAAGTACTAATCTACCTCCCTGTTCTGCTCGCGCACATGTTATTATTGCAAGAAACAAGATAATCAAAATTGAAGTAAGGCACATTTAGGGCAATACGAGCTTCCAGGGTTATAGGAAGTCGAACGTAAACTTCAAAATTGAAATGGGATCTGATGTGAATTTGTAGTGGCTAATATATGCAGTTAACTTAATTATTTATCACCAAAAACTACCCACGTGCGTCACAAACATGGGTGTTACTGCTTAACATATCAAGTGTATTCCAGAGAGAGCTAGAACGGTATGGACACCATGTGACACAACTGATAGATGAGATTGATGACCTCGCAAACCTCTTAAGATGTTTTGTAATAGATGCTTTGAACATGATCACCTGGTTTGAGGAGGTCTGTGCACCTTCGCCAATGAAGACACATAAGATGGTTCTTTCATGGCCATGGATGATAAATCTCTATGAATGGTGCCTTCAACAAGAGAAATGCCCTTTTGCTTTAGCTTTCTACCTTGTAGAACTGTACTTCAGGCTTTTCTGGATTACCTCACTGGTATAAAAACTCATCCAACCAGGGTCCTAATGGCCCAAATAGTTGATACAACTCCAATTTTTTCTATAGAATGTGAGTTAAGGATATCGCAGATTAACTTAATAAGGGCAGTACAATATTCTTTTCTCTTTACATATAAAGTATCATCATTACTGTTTATCAGAATAGTCAGGTTTCTATTAACCCTAGAATACTATTGTCAATATATAATGATGTATTGCTATCAATATGTAAATATTACATAATAACCATTGGAACCTTTTATAAGATTCTTGTACAATTTGAGTTTAATTTTTAGTCTTTTTTAGATTAATTTGATATGTTTTGTTTGATTTTTAATTACATCAAAGTCAACATAAATGAAACAAAAATTATATACATAAAAACATAATTATGGTCTTCAAAACCCTGTCTAACTACAATAAAATGTATATTTAAATGTTTTTTTGTAATGTCTGGTACTATCTTACTATTAGTAAAAAAGAAAGAAATGAGAATGTTTTTTTTATTCACAAATTTTTAACAATCTGGGCAAAGTTATCTCTGGTGCTCCTCGCAAATCTATTAATACTATTGGTATTTAAGTCTGCCTTCTACTTCCAAATAGCTTAACGTGACGTCCAAGGTGCAACCATCCGTCAAGACACAATTGTTGACTGATCTTTGGAGGCATACCTAAACTGAGGGTAATCTTGCTTGCCAGGGAGGGAAGTGGGGATGAATTGTTCAGGAGCTACAAGTATATTTTACTCACAATAGCATTCTAGGGCTAACAATGTTTCATGTGACCAAGTATGTGGGTTTATGGCTGTCTCAACGCACCATGAAATAACTGACACTAACAGTAAGAGGTGTAGTTGAGAATCTCATCACAATTTTAGAATGAGGTGAGCTTGAGAAATGATGTAATTTCTATAAATATCTTATTGATTTGTTAAGCCTACAATAATTCTTTCGATTTTAATAAATATGTTAAGAGATGATTCTATTTTTTATTTTATATATTTATTTAATTTCAAGCTAATTATTATTCTATCCCAATTTAGATACTGAATAGCCTTTATTATTTTGTTACAAATTAAGCCCCAAGTGAAGCCATTAATTCAACATTTTCCATCAGGTTTGCCAGCTGGTATAATGCAGTATCAATCATTTGAGATGGTAAGATAGTGGTTGAGTAATAGAGGAATTGTTCAATCCAGGTGGTAGTCAGAAATTTCATATTAACAAATAATAAAATACTTGGCTACAGTCTGGGTAAAGTCTTAATTATGGTTTGATTCTTGTCAATAAAAGTAGCTTCATACATTTAACGCTTACACATTGCCTAAAAAACTCTAAACTTATCTTTCCAAAGAAAAGTTACTGCCTCACTCTCACACACCCATGAATAACCAATGAATTTAAATCACTTGTGAGTAGAGACAATTGGATATCATAATTATGTTAACATAACCGAGAAACAATCACCTTTGTCTGAACACTTGTTTCAGAGTCAAAATATTTTTTTTTTAAATAAATAAGTATTAGTGATATTACAGTATGCCTGTTTCAATAGGATGAAAAATAATACACTTCTTGATGATTATACTAGTATTTAATACACATCTAGCTATAACGTATAGCATAATGTATGTAATGCATTCCTTTATGATAAATATATTTTAACTTGTTGGTGTTATTAAGATAATAAGTAATAAGATCTTTCAAATCACAATCATTTTTATAACACTAGATTTTATTTTATATTAAAACATAATTTTAAATCTGGGCATTAACAGGATAAGAATAGTAACATTTAGCATTTAGCCAGAACGGGTAGTATGACGCGGTGCTAAAAAAAAAATAGTTGAAAAAAAACAAACACACACACAGGTAGATATCACACATCCTCTTCATTTTATTAATGTAGATGATAGATAACAAATAAGGAAGATGGCTGAATTATACAAAACATTCACACAAATATGATCATTATCTTAAATCATGTTCACAGATAAAAACAATGTTATGACACTAAGTTTTTGAGCTTTTCAATCATTAACTTACTCCAGGTGGTCCTGGATAGTTGTAGATCTAAGTTTACTCATGATCTGAATCTGTTTAGAAAAAACTCATTCACAAAAGGTACTAGTGAACGGAGTCATGTCTTTTGTAGGATAAATAAATTTCGTAAATACATTTTCAAAACCAATTGTCTGAAACTAGACCAGAAAGTGTACTACAATATTCATTTTAGTAGTGTTAATTTAGAAATCTTATTTCTCCTTCCTGATAAAAGTGAAATAATGACTGAGTCAATGTCAAGTTTAACGCCTTCTTTGATCATAATACTTTTTACATTTTTTTTGGTCAAATTGTTGCTCAATACCTTGAAATAAGGATTTGACACATTTATATTTATTCCATTTGTCTTTATTTCTACAGTGTGTTTGTTTTCTTAGCTGTCATCTAAGCATCAAGATTCTGGTCTTTGTTTAACTTAGGGTATTCACATGTATTTAAAGTTTTGCTGTAAGCCTCATCCAAAAAAGTATCAACAAAACGCTGTGCTCTAAATGTTCATAGTGGTCAAGAGATTCAAGTGAGATTATTGAAATTCTATGCTGACCTTGAGAAGCTTCATAAGAATGCCATTCCAATTAGCTTTTATTTACAGAAATCTGGTTATTTTATTTCTTTCCATAACAACGTGCACAGTAGCATTAACTCGCGAAATGCAGGACTACACAAAGCTCAAGATTTAAGGAATGTGCAAAGCATTGTACCATACATACAAATTTAATTTGATCAGTCACTAAGGGTGCACTATCAAAACGCACCTGAAGCACAGATTGCAAGATCAATAAGTAAGTATGAACATATGTGCAGTGGCACTGGAACCATTTTAGTGCTGAGATGGGGACTACGACAATTTGCCAAAACAAGATAGGTTTGAAGGGCTGGGACGCCCAAGCCAATTGGTTGGGTTTCGGGAAGGGGTCCTGCAACAAAGAATTGTTGATATTTGCTTTCCCCTTGAAGCTATTAAAAGTAATTATCGTCCGAATTTGTTTTGATTAGATATTTTTATAGCTATTATTTGGAATGGTCAACACATGGGTTTAAGAAAAATATAAGGCACTTCTACTATTTAGAGTGGTTCAACCCCAGTTTTTTTTTTTCCAAAATTTGATCACTATAATTTATTTGGAGTGATTATCACCATTTTATGAAATTATATGTCAATAAGAAGTTATTTAGAGTTGTTTTAAATTGTATTTAGAGTGGTTTTTAATTGCAATTAGAGTTCAATGCATCCTTTTCTCACCAAATAATAATTTCTTGCGTCATTTGTGTGTGTGTTTGACTCATTAGAAACAATATTTGAACAACATTTAAGGGGTGACATTCTAAATTATATTACATAGTTAAAATTTGGGTTAAAAAATAATAATTAGAGCTATCAACTAATTAACAATTAGTTTCCTTCATATGTATCTGTACTGATTATTGAAAGTAAAAATGAATTAAGGAAATCAAACTTAAACTAAATGGATAAGAATGGTTTAGAGTGGATTTTTTTTACAGAAACTAATACATTTTTTTTTCTGCAATAGGGAAAAGACATACAATTCATATGTAAAATTACATGACAGTAATGTATATAGTTTAAACAATATTTCAAAACTTATTTTTCACAAGGCATGTGCTTGGCTGCATTGAATTTACTTTTAAAAAAATAGGCCACTAGTTTTAATAGTTATATTTAAGTTCTCTAAAACAGCTCAGAGAAAATTATTTTACTAATTTATATTCGTGAAATAAGAAAAAGAACAAACTTGTTTGACTTTATACATGCTATATCCAAACATTTCTTATACATTATTATTTGGGTTTTATAAATATTTTAAATACCTTTGTAAATTAGACCAAAAAAATATATTTTCGTATTGTTTCATGTATATTGTATACTCACTAATCTAAAAATGTTTTAACACATACATTATGCATAAAAGCAAAATACATTTGAACCCAGCATTTTAACACTAATCTAAGAGATGGCACTTATAATTTATTATTCTTAAGCAAACTCGTGTATAAAGAATATCTTTGTATTAATTATTCATTGAGCTAATATTCATGTATACAAACAATATCAGTTTGATACTAACCTCATATATTTTATTATTTTTTAATAGAGGTAAATGTCAAATCACGATTTATGTATAAATATTTGTCATCATGTTTTTGAAATTTAACTTGAATCATCAAGCCACTTTTAAACTTAAGCAATGATTTGAATGTATTATGAAAATATAAAACCACATCACTTTTATCACTATATCTTTCACTGTTACACAGAAAAGTGTATAAATATTAAATATTGCATTTAGTCCATATGTCGGTATTTATGAGCTGACATCTGTGATAGTCCCAGAACTGCATACTGACAGCTTAAGCAATGGTAATGTGTTTGTTTCCCTGAATGAGCACAAGAATCCTGGTTGCATGGTTGAGTTGGAGTGAACTTTTCAAAGCCAGCTGCCATGATGGAATCCAGCTTTTGGTGCTGTCGCCTGTGCGCTACAACTTTGTTGGTGTCAGTGCAAACAAATTCACACTTAAGGCAGTGAAAGTGTGAAGCTTTGTTTTGCATTGTACCTGAAAATAACAAGTGTGTGTGAAGATCTTAGAAGAACAGATACAAAATGAAATGTGCTTATGAGATACTAAGGATTGAAGGATTAAACCTTTTACTTGGTTTTTCATTGTTATTCCATACTATAATGATTTGAGTGTTCTAATATGCATAGAAAAATTTGTATACAGACCCACCCTACACAATAAAAAATACCAATTTAAGACTTGCTGTTAGTGAAGTTTAAAAAAAAAAGTGAAGCAATTTACAAATAATAAAGTTGGGACATAACTCGGATGGAAGACACTGTGCTAAGAACTTCAAAAAGAAATGCATTAAGAAATTTTAAAAGCTTAAAATAAGTTTGTATGTGTATTTAATTAAATAGTTTATAATAATAATAAGATAAAGGACTTCCGAAAGAATTTTTGTTGCACGTTTCACACGCCATAATTATGAATTTCGATAGAATGATACTCAGTGGCAGCAATGTAAAATGTAAACTGTGTTATTCTTTTCAATGTAAAACCATATTGTGTCCACCCCCTTTTGTATGGTTATAGCCCGCCTGCCCATACCTTCTTCAAAATATATATTCAAATACCCAAAAAGGTTTTCCTCAAAGCGATATTTCTCGTAAGTATTTGAGAAAACAATTCATGAGCACGTATAAGTTTCACTATCTGAAAAATAAACTTTCTGAAAATCAACATGGGTTTGTAAACAAATATACTGTGAGCAACTTAATAGAATTTCTGGGTCATGTTGCCCCTCAAGGTAAAATTAAACATTGAAAGGAGGATAGAAGGGCAAGACCTAAACACTTTAGTAGAAAATAAAACACAACAAACCCGTTTCGGTGACCGTGTGGTCTCACACACTACTTTCATGTTAGACTATATTGCCGAAGATGGGGAGATAGAGGTTCAATCCCGGTCGAGTGCAGGGAGTTTTTTTCCTAAATGGTTTTCCACTCTCCCTCCACACCAATTACGCTGCATTTCCACTCAACTATGCCTTCCTAGACCCTAACCCATTAGTGTAACTAGTACATAAGCGTAGTAAGACGCGGTGCTAAAAAATCCCACAACAAAACACATAATCATATAAGTTTCGGGAAATATCAGTCCCCCCTTTTCAGCATAAGAGGTAAAACACAGAATGGACGATGGCAGCATGGCTATAGGTTGATTATGGTCACTAAGATTCTATTGTTGCCTGTTTCTTGATTAAAAAAAGTTTAGGGCCAGTTTCATAGTCGAATTGAGTACGCCTCAAGTGCAGTGCTACAATAAATATAAGACGACACCTACCTAAACTCAAATGGAATAGGCTGGTCTCGCATATAAAACTGGCCCATTCCATTCTTGTCTATGTAGCTGTCGTCATGTATTTAATGCAGCGCCGCACTTGAGGCGTACTCAATCTGACTATGAAACTGGTCCTTAGACTTGGATTCTGCATAATTATATGTTTTGTTGTGTTTTAATTGTAAACTTTGAGGCGTACAAATAGGTCTTGCCCTTTTATCCTCCTTTCTATGTTTAATCTAATATAGACGTTTAGCACCATTTTTCCTTTGTTTACTCAAGATAAAATTGATATACGGCCTCAGTTTCTTAAGTTGACTGTATTACTAGTTTGTGTTTTGCTTTTGTCAGATCCAAACTTGAATATGCTAGTGTGGCATGTAATTCAATCACCATATCTCACTCTGTCACTCTGTCAAAATGAAAGGCGTTCAATGCAAATTTGTCACCGTTTGCTATGATTAATTTTCTTCAACCATTTTTACAACAATTCTAATATAATTTGAAACATTTTTGGACTACAAACTCTTTTCCCGAGAAAACTTTATTGGAACTCCCTTTTTGTTTTTATAATTTATAATAGTAAAATTAATTGCCAATCTGCCCTCAAACATGTGAATATTATTGTTCTCTGCCATGCTTCTTAACATCTTAAAATACTTTCTCTCAGTAACTCATTACGAATTCAGCCTTTCTAGATTTCCAGAATTTGATTTTCACCATTAGAGAAAAACCAAAAGTATAAAGTTATTTATAGAACACACGTATCATTAATTACTATCTGTTTGTTTGTTGTGAACTTTTCCCTAAAATTAATTATAACTATTGAATAATCTTTTTTCTTGCTTTCCTCATTATTAAGTTTTGGTTATTAAATTTGTTTATTGTAATTACTTGTAAACAAAGAAGATGTTTTTATTAATTTTTAATTTACAAACCATACTTTCTTATGAATATTTACTAGCTAAAAAGGTATTGGAAATTTACATTTAATTTTTGGGGTTGTGATCTGGAATATAGGATCATCTCTTAGATTACTAATTCAAGTCAAACCTGGACATCAATGGGCTTTGATTTGGTTCAATAATACCTATCCTCATTGGAGGATTTGAAAACCGGATTGTACTTTGAATATTAGGAGCCCCTGATATAGTATTACCACAAATAAATCCATCCATTAGTAGAAGTCTCGACTGTTAATAAAGGAAAGTGAAAATGAAAAATTATTACTTTTATTAGGGCAATGCAAGACAGTGGGGATATGCAGGTGATTTAGATTTATTAGGTAATAGTAGGAAACTGTTGGAAAAAATACAAACATTTTATTAGAGGCTAGCAGGAAGATAGATCTAGAAGTGAACGCTGAAAAGACTATGTACATGGTCACACAGAGACGAAAGATTGAGGAAGAAATTTAGTTATTGCTGCAATCAACTTTTCACTTGGTAAGGTCAATGTGTTAAGAAAGATTTTAAATGGTTTTTGATATTAGGGTGGAAAAAAGGGAAAGAATACAGTCTGGAAATGTATTCTACTACACTTGTCAGTATTTGTTTTAGCAACTGGTATGTTGTCCAGAAATGTAAAACTCAAAATATACAAAACTCCAGTTCCATCTATTGTTCTTCATGTTGTGTAAATGGGTCTCTTCCCTGACAAAATGAGAAGAAGTTTAGGGTGTTGGAAAACAAAGAATTTAGAAAAATATTTGGTCTGAAATGCAATGAAGATAATGGAGTATAGAGGTGGTTACATAAGGATGAGTTACCCTATAATCATCACCAGACAATGTTAAGGTAATCAAATAATGTAGGTTACAGTGATTAGGACATTCAGCAAGAATGGAAGAAACTTTAACTGTATTCAAAGTGTTGTCTGGCAAACCTAATGGGAAAAAAACAGCGGAAAGACATATATGGGTATGGTAGGATATCATAATAATTTAGCTCAAGGAGATAGGGTGTAATGAGGTAGATTGGCTAGAATTTGATCAAGATAGGAATAGGTGGCATACTTTTGTAGGTGAGGCAATTAACTTTCGAGTTCCTAATGCCACATAGTATATCTGCTAAATAATAAGACAAGCGAAGATCCTCTCCTTCCGAGAATTGTGTACATTTTTGAGCACAATAGAAGTGTTAACCTAGAAAGTTAAGAGAACACAAAATATTTTAAATAAGTTAAAGCCAGAAGGCTCCTTAATTTAGAAAAGTTTGGTATCCCACGTATATTCAAATCACCCTAAAATATTAAATATGTAAAAATAAAATAAAAAAATGCCAAGATTCGCCATAGAAAAACAGGTTTCCTTAAAAATTATGTTTTCCTTTTAACAACTTTCAGAAAAATGACAAAAAAATGTGTGTATTTTTTTCTTTTTTCATATAGTTACTTTTAAATGAAATGTAATCTGTTAAATTAAGATATCATGCAGTTATAAGTTATTCAATTGAACAATGCAACCAAGATTAATATTACTGTGTACATTTACACAATACTTGCAAAAAGTTAGCTTATTAACACATTTTTGGATAAACTCCATCTGAAATTATACTGACTTATTTTGAAATAAGAAAGACTTGTAGGAAATATAGTGTGTTATAATATTTTTGGATTAAAGGTTTTGAACAATGGGGCTAAGAGCACTGAGCAGTGTTGATGTTCACATTTTCTTAATACCAAAAAGTAATTCAATTATTAATAAATTTTAGACCAAACACTATCCAAAAATATATTTAAATGTGGAAATAGTATGTAATAATCAATGCAAAAATGTTACTCATCTTTCCAACAATATAAGATAAAAATATTACTGTAGTGTGGTAATGCAGAACTTGTCATAAACTACTGTGGGTGTTTAACTTTTCTCATTTGCTTACAGGTGTTATTCAGTGACGAGTATACTTTCCAAATACTAGTTAATAAGAGAAAATATGTAAAGAGAAAAGCTGGTTAAAAATACAATGAGGAGTGTGTATTAAAACAGTTAAACACTAGCAATCAGCCATGCTGTGGTCAGTGGTAAGTGGGAAAGCACTTGGCCGTCTTTATATTGACCGGGGAACAATGTGACAAGAACAGTAAGCACACGTATTATTTTGTACCATGCCATACAGGAAAATAAACAATAAAAAGTTTTTAACTGATAGTGGGATACCATTATTATAGTGGCAGGGCAATTCCCCAGACTTGAACCCAATAGAAAAAATATGGGATCTTTTAAAATGAGAAGTTTCCAAGAAAAGAATCACTAATAAAGTAAAGCTAATAGAATGATTAATAATGCATTGGAACAAAAAAATCAAATTTAGCTGAGATGGCTACTAAATATATTGAGAGTATGCCTCATAAAGTTCAGCTGGTAGTTAAAGTTAAGGAGGGCTCACAAAATTTTAATACCTATAGAATAATTGCAATAAAGTTTAAGGAGAAATTGTTTTCTAACCACAGGATAGTTATTAGACAGCAAATTGTTGGCTTAGAATATAAACATATTTGAAATAAATATGTAATAAGTGAAAAGAGTGTTTTTCCCATTTTCTGATAGATGGACTAATAAATCGGCAAGGCACTGTATGTTTTTTCATGTGTTTAGGCCTATCAGATGTGAAAACAATTTTGATATAACTCTAAAAATCCAATATATATTTGTATATATAAGTAATGTTATTTTGTTTACATAAGAGTATTTTATTAATTTCATATATTGTTATATAATTTCACTAACTATATAGGAACATTGAAAAGCTGGTGATTTAATATTCAACATGAAATTTAAATAGATAAATACTTTTAAAAAAAGATATTGAATGTAAGACACTAGTCCAATAAGTAGCTGTGACAGCTCATATTCTGTTGTTATTATGGGGTTATGGAGGCATAATTACAATAAATGTATACTATAATGCTTACCAAGTGTAGTGGTGTGTACACACTCTTGTCTACCACATGAAACATTGGCTCTAAACTGCTGAAAATCACCTCCCATAAGTGTATCTAGCCGTTCATGACGAGCTGTATGTTGCACAAAACGGGTCTTATCACAGAAGGAATAACCACAGTCTAGTCGCATACAATGGAAATGTGTTTGATGCTCTCGGTAGCCACAATGAGGATACTTGCAGTCTTCATTGAATCTGCAGATAAGATTAGAATACATTTATAGATATCTTACACAATACAACAAATAATAAAAATAGTCTCAAGATTTTATAGGGTATAGGGTGACCTGCTGCTCTAGGAGTAAGGTGTCGGACTTCTGTGTCGGGGGTCCGGGGTTCAATCCTCGGTCCCGGCACAGATTTATCTGATTACCAAACCCTTCCTTCACCTCTGACAAGACATCTTGTGAATGTGGGGAATGCCAGGCCTCCATCGTGGTTCGGATCCCACGTTAAACTGTAGGTCCTCCATTTCATCTCACAATCACCCTACCATTACACATTAGCGTAAGTGCGTAGAACTAGAACGGGTAGTAAGACGCGGTGCTAATAATAATAATAATAATATAGGGTATAATAAATTTTTAGACAGCTTGAACAATATAAAAATAATGAGAATAGTTTCTAGATTCTATAAGCCAGCCAGCTTTTAACCTACTGGTACATCATCCTCTTTACATCAAATATATATTTTTTTAAACAATAATAATCAATATATCAGCGCTGCAATTGCCAAAATGGCTTATAAATAGTTGGAAAAGTGACCATCTTTTACATTAAAGTGAACTAATTTACTTTAAAAAGTGGCATAAGTGACCAAATAGTTTAAATATAAACAATTAAATTTTTTAAACAATAAAATAAAAGATTATCCTTCCTGATCTCCCCTTATTTATTTTATTTAATGATTTTCTTTATTTCCCAACAAAGATTCAGTTATTACAAATAATAATAATAATAATAATAATAATAATAATAATAAACTATTTACCAACTAATCTTAGGTAATATACATTCAAATATATAAATATAAAGGTAACAAAAAAATCGCTTTTTTGGCACATTCTTGAAAAGTATATTATTAGAGCATCCTTTTTATTTTAAAATACAGCTTTTTTAATAGAGGTAAGAATAATCATTAATAGTATAAACTACTATTTTATAACTCTTCAGACCTGCTTCTGTGGCTGCATGGTCTAAGGCATCATTCTCACAATATACTGGACTGCTGATGACAGGGAGATCAGGGTTCGAGTTCTGTTTGGATGTATGTAGAGTAGTTTTTACTTAATTGTTATTCACTGTCCCTCCTGCTCTAAATTCAACCTTACTCATCTCTACTACTACATTAGCGTAATTAGTACATAGGTGTATACAGGGTTCTTACAGACACACCAAACATAAATTTAAGGTCTGTTCAAGGATTTTTTAAGGACTAAAACGGTTATTTCTTGTGCGGCCAAAAGCTAAACACATCAATAGAAAAAGGAATTATAAACCTTGAAGAATTTTAAATGGATGGAAAACAATAACTTTTCTGTAAATTTAATGAACAGATAGGACTATAAAGATAGAAATCTAACTTTATTGTCACTTACTTCACTCTCCTTGGTTTATTGGTTAGTGTAATCATTCTAGATTCAGTATATATTGTCGTATAGCTAGAACAGGAATTTAAGCGCTAAGGTGGATGGGAGATGAACTAATAGCTAATCAGCAGGCATTTTAGTGCAAAACTGTAATTATAAGTGCTTAAAGTGTTAACAGGTAGTCAGAAATGTTAAAAGAATTATTACAAATGATGCACGGTTTAGAGCAACTTATTAAAAAAATGGTGAATGCACATCAATTAAGATTTTTAATTGTAGGAAATTAGAGAAAACATTGTGTTTGTAAGGCAAGTTAACACTGTATGTATCCCCTTGCCCCTATAGAGACCCCAACCCGTGGGTGCGACTATCTCTAAGATAGATATTTCACGCTCCAGTGTATCTTAAATCGCGGTCTTTACAGCCATTCATCACAACCCTTTCAGAAATAAATATGGAAACTTGGAAATTCCATGACTTTTCAAAGCCCAGAGCAATTAAAGGACTTTTCCAGGCCTTGAACAAAGACACATTAAATTCCAGGTCTTTCAAGGACCGTATGAACCCTGTGTATAACCCGAATGGGTAGTAAGAGGTAAGGGCAATACAAATAAATAAAAGTTAAAACCAGAGGAGTGGAGTTGTTGTACACCAAATATTCAATTCAGACTTCTACTTCTCTATTTTTCTACTGTCTGACACTTGACTCCTTCAGAAATGGTTACTGTATATTAATTGATAATGACAAATATAATGCAATAAAATTCTCCAATATATATTACTTCATGGGAAGCTTCTTTGGTATAGTGAATTTATATTTGATTAATTATTGTCAAACAATATTTCAAATATTGGTCCTAAAAAAATTAAAATTATATATCTATCATTAACAGATTTTTTAGAAGCTGGAGTCGGTATATTTTTACTCACTCTGACTCCGCCCAAAACTGCTTCAGACTCACCCCACAGTCCTGGACTTAAAACAATAACCGTATATATATATATGTTTCATATTACCATAAAAATCCCTTTAAATAGCTTCTAGATTAACTTATTAGCACCAGGTTTGCTCCTACCCTCTCCCAATCCCCTTTAACCAAGATGTATGCAAGGTTATGACATACACACACACATTCATATGATCTAAAACTGGATTATTATTGATAGGAAAATTGAGGTTTGAATCTCGCTGAAAGCGCATGTGATTTAAGAATGTGATTTTCTCATCCTCTTTCCAGCTTTATGGGGTAAATTTACTCTTACTGCTCTTCTTGTCATTATTGGAGAAATTTAGTGCTAAAATGTATGAACTAAAACATTATACGACACTGCTAGAGGTATGTCCCACCATTAAATATAAACATGAGCAACCACTGTCTTGTAAATAAGTTGCTACATATAGCTGGAGAAACATGTTTCAAAGACCTGTCTTAATTAATACAAGCAATATGTCTGATCTTTATCGGCAATTTTGTGAGTTAACCTAACATTTACAATAGAGTTTGTTATTGTATAATTTTTAAAAATTAGCTTCCAAATGGATTTATGGACACTTAAAGATACAGGGTCTTTCCCCAACAATTTTCATATTGCCTTGATGCACACCTTCACCTTATCCTGTCAGTAATATTTATGTTGATGAGTATACTAAAATTATCAAATGTACCTATATTTGACAGCCTTTATTGTTGATCGAAATTTATGAACCAGTTTATAGCTGGCTCAAGTAATAGCCATGTTTCAGTTTAGTTGGTATGAGTGTGTGAGGTATGTGTTGCTAATGAGCAAAGAGACAAAAAAATGTATCTGTAAACAAATTACATAAAGATAAAATACTAATAAAATAATTTGATTGATGGACATTTATATTACATCACTCACGTCAGTAAATCATTTCTTCAAACACAACTTCAAACAAACTGTTATACAACACTAGTCATAACATTTTTAAGAAAATAAATTTTGCCATATTTTTACCTATGTATTTGACAATCCATTACTATTTAAAAATTAATCATTTGACACATATGTGCACAACTGAAATGAATAACATCTTCTATCTCACTATAAACTAGGCTCTATTTTTAATCCTACTTTATTGGTTGAAAGAAATAGTATAGTACGGTATGAAGAAATAGTAGTTTAAACCTTGAGTCTTATAAGCACTAGCTAGAATAAGAATGTTAAAATTTGCCCATTTATCTAATATTTAGTACTTATGAGTGTAGATCCTTATTAAAATGCATTAAATTTCAGTACCACAAGAATTTCTATATACTTTACATGAGAAAGAAAATAATCCTTGCTATTCATGGCAGTGTTTGTTTAAAACCAAATACTGCCTGATTTAGAATTATACTGTACACAAATTTCTTACCTGAACCTGACATAGCCTTCTGGAACGGGTTCATCTTTAAGGATTCTCATGCTGTTTTGAACACGCGCTTTCTTTGCTTCTGGGCTCATGTCAAGGGTAATGGGAGCATGTTGGGGTGAACGAGAACGCTTGTTAAGGTTAGAATCGTCACTGGTAACCGATGAGTGGTGATCCAAAATACCATTAATTGTTAGCGATGGGGGATGAGGGTGCATCCCGGGGGGAGCAGCAAACATCAGACCTAAAATAATAGTAGCATCCTAGTGACAAAATTACAATAATAATACCGTAGAAAGAATACATTTAATATCTATATAAGTATTTTTCAACTAAAGTTTAGTGTCGAGTGTCTTAATTAGTAATTCAGAAAATCTTATGGAAAATTTCGTTTAAGAATCAACCACAAGATTGAAAAATATTCACCATCTTTGAATTTATAAAAAAAAATATATAATTTTGATAGGTGAATATAATTTGGGCATTGATATATTATTTATCAACTGTATTTTAATTCTAAGTAGTTTAATAATCTAATTTGTTTAGTTAAAACTAGTATATTTATTTCTATCTTTCATCGAAGACAGTTTCATGAAACAAGTTTAGTTGAAAGAATTTATGTTAAAAAAGTTTGTGAGAATATTTTACTTTTGCTAAGAAAAGTTTTAAATCATAAAAAATAATTAATAAAAGTAAAAATCTTATTAGTAATTTAAGCTTTAGGAGTTTTTTATCATCATCATCATCATCATCATCATCATCATCATCATTATCATCATTTTTATAAATAGATTAAAAAAAATAGTTTAACAAAATGATGTATCAGAAATTACTGGCGATGGAAATACAGCTTTCAAATAGATCTTTTTGGTAGGTATCCAGGGGATCCCTACATGTTTGTTTAATTTTTATTCTTTGTGTAAATAATGAGGCCAGGTCAATGTCACCATCATTTCTAACACTGTATTAGAATAATGTGTTTACCCTGCCATTGCAGTTTATCTTATAGTCAAATGAATCCCAGCAATTTGTATCATAAATATGTAACATGGAACAACTGCTTCTACTGCATTGCTGAGTTGCAGCAGTTTGGATAAACTACCCAAATAAAACCATAAGGTTTGGGCATTTTCAAATTTGTTTTCTAACAAATTTAAATATATGTGCCCTAGCAGATTATATTTTTCTTATTATCTTGGTAGGTCGTATCAGTAAACAAGGCAGTGTCACATTCTGTTGAGTTCAAAAGTTTTTACAAATAGAAGTATAGCTTTAGCATCTAAAAAAAGTTGTACTATTATTTGAATAACATCCAAATAGGATTCCCTAAGAAAATAAAACTCGTAATTAAAGGCATCGAGAGATAATTTCTGTCAAACTATTCAAATTAAGTTCAAGAGTAATGGCTTTAGTGGCAAGCGATAGAAAAAGACTACTACATCAAAATACATGGGAATTTTGACACTACCATGTTTACTAAGCTTAGTATTGAAGGAATCAGCGTGATCCTCTCCCCCCTGAGCAAACAGTTTCTTTACCTGGCTAACCCACAAAACTTGCCTATCCTCCATTAAAGGAAATTATAAATGTGTTTTCGTGATTGAATTGTTATCAATGTTTATAATTAGAGCATTTTTGTATCGCTGCTGGTTTTGAGTGTGACAATACAAAACTTAGTTTGGTAACTTAAAACTTTCCTTGATCAGATTAAATAGCATGCCATCAAACAATAAGCTAAGAATTGAGTGCCAATTTCAAAACATCATGACTATTTATGTTAGATTTAAGCGAGTCAAACTTCAGAGTCAATGAATTTTAACAGTTACATCTAAATAAAATTGAGCAGCAATTACTAGCTACCCACTTTGGTGGCCACACGGTCTTAGACTAGACTTCCAAATGACTGGGAGATCGAGGTTTGAATCTCGGTCGGGTGTACATAAAGTAGTTTTTCCAAAATTGAGTTTCACTCTACTTCCATTAAAATAGTGAGCTAAGGGTCGCGAGTTCGATTCCCTGTATGGCCTCGAGAGCTGCTCCTCTCATGTTGGGTCTGTCATTGCCATCTCTCCTGTTTTTTACTCCGAGACAATTTGCTGTGCCACATGGGTCATTTGCATTTACATCAGCAGTGTAGATCAACGGCACTCCCGGATATGTATTGCATATATCCTCAACCTTATCCAGGTACGGCTCTATCACATGCCTGAATTGAAAATACATATTTGCCAGAATACATCTGCCGATTCTCGTCTTTTGTTCCACACAAGTAACCTTCTCATTACATAATTGACTAGCAACCGTCACCGCTATGTCCCTCTTAAAGATTATTATTGCACTCATAGGCCTATTCCCAGGAGTGATAACCCCGGTTGTCACAAGCATATGTGGATTAGTAACCTTGGAAATGAATGGTCCAAATGTGTGGCTGTGGTGTCAGTACTTCCGGATGGTAACGTTGGTACATCAATTTATACTGGCTGAACAAAGTGAAGATTGGCAATTTCATCTGGAAAAATCCGAAACGTGCTACCTTTTTTCACGCAAGTGGTCATTTTCCTTACGCAAAATCCTGCCAAATATACTTGCAAGATGTGGCTGAACTGGAAAAAAATTGGACGAAGAAGAACATGCTCAGTTTGTATTACAAGGATATTTCACAATGCGACAAAGTGACAAATTCTGGTCAGGAGTGTGGAACGATACGACTATCGAGCAAACACTTATGAGATCTATGAAGACATCAGGTGGCCTAACACATGGAAGGTGCATAAATGACAGTGTATTAGGAAAATGGATTGGTGGAAGACTTTTTATTTTGAGTATTCTTGAAAGCTTGGAGATTCTGTGTGGTGAATACTCTGAAAGTGCAGAGCAATGTAAGGATTCACGAGATTCTCGTTCAAAAAGAGATACAGTAGATGTTCAAAAATTATATTTGTGGTTTGCAAGAAATGGATCTTTCCCTGTAACTGGCAAGTGTATGTCAATCTCAAGTGGATTTGTAGGAGATGAGAAAATCAACTGCCAGGATGCCTAGAGTGTTGGTTGCAGAGCATTAAAGAAAATTTCTGGGGAAAATTTGGTGATGTTAAGCTGTCACATCAAGAAAGAGTGCAGACCTTAGCAATGGTTAATAGTTCCATTAAAATCCACAACCATGGTGTAACTGTTGAACCTCTGCTACCTTTTCAGCACATATCTGTTTGCCTGAAGTAACAAGAAGTCCTAGAAAGTTATTTAGAGTTTGAATTATCTCCTTATCATTTATCTGTTTGATGAAAACGGAATGATAAAAACAAATAAGGCTGCATTATATTCAGTATTTGAAAAGAAGCATGAAAATACTGCCACTCTTGGCAGTTTGTACATCATTGATGGAGGTTGGGTTCTTACATAGTGTTGTGTGGCTCGCTGTTGGAACTTACAGGACTCTTTTAGAAGCAGACATTTATTATGTTCAAAGACACTTTGGAAGATAATGTATCATTGTTTTTGAGGGTATATTGAAAAGGTTTGTAATACCAAAGCGGCCTAAAGATCTAGTAGATATCAAAAAACGTTTTCTCCAGATGTAGAATTTCACGAGGATTTGAATTTGATTGCCGCCCAAGAGAACTTCCTGTCAAATTATCAGGCCAAGCTGATATCCATACTTATGGAAGAATTGGTTGAAAATGACGTTGAGGTACAGCAATCAGAAGGAGATGAAGATAATTCAATCAGCAGTTGACCCCCTGGTACGGTTGACAGCATTTGCACCTGAAAAACCTGAATTATTTTTTTGTAAAACTGTATTTGTCGCATAGTTTAGATAACAAACCTCTCCTTATGGATAACATTTTATTCCTGCACGCTTTCTCAGGCTGCAAATGCATCTCAGCTATTTTCGCAAAGGGGAAAATAGTATTAAGCAAAATGATGGAAAAGAGAGAAGATCTTGTCAAAGCAGCTCACACTTTTAAAGAAGAAAAGGCTTCGCAAGAGAAAATTGCTGACGCTGGGACAAACATTTTCCTTGGTCTGAAGCACACAAACAAACCGAGTCACTAAACAGACATCATTTTATATGCTTTAATAAAGGTGTTGCAGGAGGAAAAAATGTTATCAGCATTGCCGCCTACTCAAGACGCTGCAAAATTGCACAGCCTTCGTGTAAAACTGAGGCTGGCATATAGAACCGCACATATCTCTAATAGTATCAACCTTAGGGCCAGCACCACACAAGGTTTTGGACTCAATTTTTTGTGGTTGCTTGAAAGGCTGCAGTAAAGCCTGTAGATGCCGTAAATCCGGATTAAAGTGTTCACATATTTGCTTGCACTGCATTGGAGTTTCGTGCGATAACTCTGGATGACCAGAGATGGAGATGGAAGATATCGATGATATTTAGGAAGTAAATGTTCAAAAGAGTTTATGGCAATCGTCATTTGAGGGAGATTGTGAATATGACAGTAGAAACAACGAAAGTGATGGGGAAAATGACAATGATAACAAATCGAGTATTGAGGTAACGTTCTCACCCTATAATGAAACGCCAAGTGATGAAGATATGGAGGCCGAAGAAGCTGATTGAGAAATGCATGGAGCATCAAAAAGACTGAGATATGAATTCACTTTTTCATAGGTATTTATTACATCTTATTATATCTATTATACTAATTCATACTTATTGCATCTTATTTATTATTAGATCTTATTATATATTATCACTCAAACCTCTTTAAAGTATGGGATCACAAACACTTTTGCTAATGCAATATTTATAATCTCATAAAGTTACGATTTCCTAAAAAGAGGATTTAACTCTTGGGGATTTTGAAGGGGAAGGAGTGGACTGGTGATAAAAGTGATAAGGGCCTTTTAAATAGAGAATTGGATTTCCAACACAATTTGTCTTAAACATAATTTTCTAGGAGCCAGCACTCATGAGACATATGCAAATAAACTAATTTCAAAATATTTTCAAGGGCATAGTAGCAGAAGCTCACACAGTATTCATGAGGACTTTTAGTATGTTAAACTACACGCCTTAATGAGCATGTACCAAAATCCAGCTGTCTATAATTTTTTTCCCCTATTTGCAAAAAATATGTCTAAAATGACTGGACTATCAGTTTTAATGTATAATCCGAATGGGGGAAAGCGCAAAAAAAACCAACTTAAGTTATGCAATATGTGTCAACCAGTGTTACTCTTATTTTTGTCCTTCCAATCTACCCGATCTATATATTGCTGTATTATGCATGATGATGGGACAGGATTGTCCAGACTCGGCCACAGAGTGCAGAGTTCTTTGAAAATTAATAACGAGTGAAACTAAGTGCGCTACCACTTTCCCTGCGGTCTTCCAGAGCTAGTGTCCTGTGCAACCGCATAGGTTACACACCCCAAAGACTGTCCCTGGGTGCCCTAAAGTGGGCTCCTTCAATGCCAATCTCTATTTTTAGGAGAGGCTAGCAGCCCTTAAGTCCTTACCCTCAAAGCTCTAAATATCGGATGACATTAAACATGTTCATATATAGACTAAGCCTACAACAATGAGTACTATCAGACCATGGATGTGAGACTATCTTGTGTATTTCAGATCTAAAATCATTGACACTCTTAAAGATTTTGTTTTATTCCTGTGGCTTAATTTAATATTTACAAATAAATTAAACATAAATGCAAAATATTAGCATATTGAGGTTATTTCACCAAAGTTAATGATGTAAGCCCTTAACTAGAGAACCTGATTTATCTGTTTAAAATCTAATCAAGAACTTGATTTGTAACATCAAAATAATTATCTCTTTAAAAATAAATGGTCATGAATACTACAAATGAAAAATCAAGGTAAAAAAAATGACAAGATAATAGACACATTATAAAAATTATAATGTAATTTAATAATATAAAAAGGGTGAAAGTCTTGGATAAAGTGCATCAACAAACATGTTTTTCTCTTACCTGCAGAAGTGTAAATGGCTGGAATGCTCGGTTGAATAAAGGGGATTCCTTGAGAAGTGATGAGTGCAAACTGTTGACCTGCTACTGCAGCTGCTGCCATAGCTGCGTTGAAACTTGCTGCTGCAGCTGATGAATGAGGAGGGAAGATAGGTGGGTGTAGAGAAGCGGGTGGAAGGGAAAGAGATATTTCATTGCTAGGACTAGGATGTTCAAATGGAAGAATATCACCTGTGGATATAGAGAAAAAATATTTCAAACAAATAATATATATAAAGGCCTTCTTAGAATGTGAATGAGAGTATAAATACTAGGCCAGACTTTGAACAATCTTAGTACCATTTAATAAGATTGATTTTTATGTAGCATTCCAGGAGTAGACATGATCATAACTGACATATATGAAAAAAATATGTATTGGGAGTAAACATCTTGTTTATATTTATTGATAAGTATCTATATAATTTAAATGAGAGACTTTACTTTTTAAACTAAGCTACTCTTATTGAAATGTAAAATGTGTTTACATTATAGTGATCATTTCTCACATCTATGCAATATTAACCTTGACTTATAGTTTCTAAGATAACAATTTTTTTAAATAAATTTGTTTGATCATTAGGTTTAGTAATCTTCAAATTTATTGAGATAAAATGAAAGTACAACTAAATGTGCTTGTAAAGGCAAAAGTGGCAGTTTTTTAAAATCTCATTTCACTCTAAATTAAATTTATCTGGTGTGATTGCTGATGGTTTCAAAAGTGACATAATATAAATGAAGGGAACATGCCAAATAGTCAAAGAAGAAAGGTGGGAAATCTACTAAGGGCCGGATAAATATAACTATCGGAAGGTTTAAGTTAGCGACCAGATAAAGGTTATCTGCCACTTTAATATTTTAGTGTTTTATGAACTGAATTTATTTCCTTGATAGCTATATGTAGGATAAATATATTTTTATGCAGAAAATGCAAGGTGGTACAGATTTTACTGGTGTTCGCATGCTTATAAACCCTGCTGCTACTGCTACAATCTGGCTAGTGGCTACAACGCTCAACATTTGTTAAATAATGGCAGCTAAATGAGTGTGAGGAAACAGATGGCGTCACGTGGGCACATAAGTTAGATTGTCTTGCAAGTACTAATTTCGGTGTCTGCCAAAATGCGTGTAGGCCTACAACGTTTACAAAATTTTATTTATTGTACTCACATTTAGATAATTTGTTCTTATATAACTATAACTCTACAATAGCATGCCAGTTTTTATAAAAGTGTGAATTAAAGGTTTTAACTGTATATAGTTAGAGACTGTCTCTGTGCCTACTAAACACATAAACCAAGATTTTTAACTATAAACAGATTCCGACAGGCGAAACCACATGAAAATCAATGCATCACTAGGCCAGCCATTTTAGGTAAAAACATCAAACAAATTGTAATAGAAATAAGGTAAGGTTTTTGAGACCAGGAATACTATCCCAAACAACATAACAAAAGTCTAGAAAAATTAAAGAATGGAAAAGCAGCCTTGTTGGCCACCAGCTTGGATTTACTTTTGAAATCATTAAAATACACATAATTAATGCTCTATGAATCTGATTTCCTTCAAAAATAAATCAAATGTCTTTGAATCATAAACTATTTATTTAATTTTGTTTATTTTTTGTTTTATTAATTTCAAAATTTTAACAATTGAAAAGGCAGTTTAGTGGTTGAAATCACTTTGTTAAACTTGTATAAAATAACTGTGTTTAACTTACTATACACTCATTGGAAAATCAACATAGTTCAAAAGCCATCTTGATATATTGTTTGTTCTTAGTCATTTTCTAAACTATCAAGCTTTCTCATCAACACCATCGTTGTAAACTTGTATATTGGAATTCCTAAATAGGAGACTGTGACATTCACTGCAAGCAGATGAACATTCCACACCATGTCTTCGGCATGAGCACATTGAAGTACTACAATTTGCCTCACATTTACATTTAATAATATCCAGCAGAGCTGATGGTGCTGGATGGAGGTCAGTAAGTACTGGTAGGAGTTAATCCACTTGTAATTTCCAACCCCAATCCTGAGGTAGAAGAGATATATTATCATTCCAAGCCTGAACTTGGTTATGGAATTTAGCAGCAGCTGATGTCGGTGGAAGTGACTGTACTTGAAGTTCTTGGACCATTTTTTTTGTTAGTCACCTATTCACTGAAACGTCTGTATCGGAGATCATCCAAGGTGTCAGATGTCTTTCCTCCATACAGGGAAACAATAGCTTTCCCCCCTGGAGTGATTATGTCTTATTGGAGACTTGTTGAGCTGTTGAATACTTGAGTAAATACTCAACACTACAACGAACGTGTAGACGTTTTTGGAATATTCTGTACATGACTGGATGAGACTCCTTAATCTGGTGCATGTCTTGGAGGTGTACAAATTGTACCCTGCTGCTGCAGAGTACGGGAGCATACCCTTCAGAGCTAGCAAATGTAGACTCCAGTCTCCAGTATGCTCTGCTCGGAGGTAGGCCTACTTTTTTTTCAATATTGATTATTGTCAAGTATTTACCCATAATCTATCATCAGTTCTGCTGACCACCATGTTTTTGTCTTTTATATAGTCTATTTTAATATTTATGTCAAGTAATATGAGACATGACCCATCATCCATACCTTCACCAGACATAACCTTTTAATATATCTTTCATAGCAATGAACCATAATTCTTTCGAGGTTTTGCATGATGGTAAGAAAACAATTTCTTCTTTCTTCCTGCTCTAGTTGGTCTTTCAGTTACAGAGTTGATGATTGCTAGTTCACCTTTTATTTGCTATGTATTTGAAGGAAATCGGAGCCATATAGCATTTGTTATGTGTATTTTACTGATTTCAACAGTAAATCCAAGATGACAGCCAATATGGCCACTTTCCCATACTTGGATTTTTCTAGACTTTTGATGTGTTGTTTGGGATAATTTTCCAGGTCTAAGAAATCAAACTTTACTTTTATTACAATTTGTTTGATGTCCTGCCTTTTTTAATGATAAAATGACTGGCCTATATTGCAATGTCCATTTTAACTTTCAGATAAACGTTATCAGGTGATTAAACCTCCCAATAAAAGTGTGATGGATAAATACATTTTATCTGGCGGTCATAAGACGCAGTTTTAGCTTATCGACCAAATCATAATATTTATTGGCCAGATTAGTATTTAACCAAGAGTAATAAGACCGGCACTAAAAGGAAAATAAAATCTTAATAAACTAATTTTAATAATATTCACTGTTTTGTTGATAAGGAGAAATTTAAGATTAATTAACTAAGGAAGAAAACTTTAATCAATAGAATAATAGCTTGATGTTTTGTATAAACATCTCCACACCAATTAGTCAAGAAAAGGGTTGATAATTAGATATTCATAACAAATAATTTTATTAGTGATAACTAAGTGAAATAAAATATTAAAGTTTACAATACATAAAGGCATAAAGACAATATGATGAAAGAGTGTTATTTTAAAAGATAAAGTAATAATATTTAAACAAGCTTATGTTGATAAATTGGTATGATAAATGACAAATTACCATACTAATATATAACATTTAATACAAAAGTAATATTTGAAATCATTACTAAGAAAATTAGAATTTAACGAAAGTGTGATTACACTTAAAATGAAATGTTATAGAATTGAAGAAGACTGATGTATAAGGCCAAAATACGAGGCACATCCAGAAAGTAAGAGTACTGGCTGCCCTCTCGTGCTGTGAGATTTTTTTTTCCAAAGTTGGCAACACTTAGCGGTAGTGGGGGTTCTTCTGAACACAATGAGCACAAGCAGACCTCGTTAGTATGAAAACTCGCCTTGTAATGTCCGTTTGTGCCGATAAAAAATCCCACCAAGTGTGAGGTGTGCGCTGTAATCAGGTTCATTCTCTCTGAAGGAAAAACACCAATTTAAATTTTTTCACAGATCAAAACTGTTTTTGGGGAAGATGTTATGAACCGAACAAACGTGTTTAAGTGGTGTCGTGAGTTTAATGAAGTTAGAACGAATGTTCATGACGATCAGAGGTGTGAAAGACCTTCCATTTTGATCGAGAAGTTGGTGCAAAAAAATCGAGAAAACTGTTCGTGAAGATCGCCAATCGAAAGTGAATGAAATTTCTGCAATGTTTCCACAACTCTCCAGATCTCTCTTACATGAAACAATTTGCATCCAATCTAGTTTTCAATTTTATGATTAATATAAAGCCCAATTCTGTAGTTGAAAGCTCTAAGGAATCAATATTGCATTAGATTTCTTGCTGGTGACAGGGAACTCGGGGTATTAATATGTCAGGTGAGGTGTACTGGGGGTTGTATTTCCTACAGTAGTTTTACCCCCCCCCCCCCCTCCCGGGGGAAGGGGGATATTTTCTCCCAATTCAAAAAACCTCATTCCTAAAAAAAAAAATTTA
>CABEEJ010000349.1:65527-96430 GCA_901482245.1 Timema douglasi
CCCCCCCCCCCCTCTCCAGGCGAATGGAGTATATTTCCTCTCAATTCAACAATCTTCATTCCTAAAACAAAAGTTTTAATATGCAGATAACACAAACATGCAATATTATGTGGTGCACAATTTTATTCCAGTATTGTATTAATTTGATGAATAGTGTTATGGAGATCTACACTATAAGAAAAATATGAGCTAATAATTATTTCAAATAGATTATTAAGTAGTTTAATTTTCAACAAAATTCTAGGACCCCTACAGTACCTAAAACAATTCCAATTGTCAAACGTTTGGTGTGGGAGGGCTCCCGGTGTTATATAGGTTGGAGGAGGAAGGGGAGACAAATCCCTCAAAATCTATTTTTGGTTAATTGCCCTCCCCTCTACACATATAAGACACTGTAGCCACTGACCCAACATGGATAATTTGAGAGATGATTTGGTCTTTCTCTAGTAAAGTTCGAAGTTTAATAATTTGTTCTTGGAAAATAGGTAAAGTCACCTCTGTTTCATAGTCCAAAATTGTACACTTTTCAAATAAAGGTTTATCCAAATTGACCAAATGTATTGAAGACTTTAACTCATATATCGAACTGAGCAGTTTGGGGGTTGATAACAGAACTCTCTCCCCCTTTCATTTTGACGTGTTCTTGGAGCTACCATTAGAATAGTTTAAAGTTGATAGATTTTGTTGTTTTCTAATCTCAAAGACTTACTCGTTTTCAAAGTTATAACAATATTCACTAATAATTCCTATTTCCTTTGTCAATAGTTCATCAGAGTTTACAAATCACAAATTATTTTAAAAATGTCAATGTACAGTACTTAAAGATTAGAATACCTATATTCTAGATTTTTTTAGCACCACATCTTACTACCTATTTAGGTTATATGCCTATGTACTAGTAACACTTATGAAGTAGGGATGAAAAAGGTTTAATTTATAAGAAATGTACCCACATTTGCATTGAGAGAGAGTGAAATACCCGTTTTAAAAAAAACAGCTTCAGTACACTGAACCCCAATCTCCCAGTCATTGGAAGGCTAGTCAGAGTGACGCCTTAGACCATACAACCATCGAAGCAGGTAATGTTTTTTATTGTTTGAACCATAAATACGGCAGTATTAGTTTTTTATCATCAAACTTTTGGGGGGAGAGAGGGGGAGGGTTGAAGCCCCATTCCCCCTATCTCTTGATACTGTGGTCACTTTATAGTCAACTGGCTACCCATCCCACCCGCTTCAGTGGTTGCGTGGTCTAACACAACGCTCTTGCAGTGGACTGGACTGCCGATCACGGGGAGATCAAGGTTTTGACTAAATAATTGATTTGGATAAGGATTCATATTATGATATGGATATAATCACTTTTTGTTCGCATCCGTGTTTTAATTGACTAATTTCAACAAAAAAGTGTATTGTAACATAACTATAATAATTACATATATATTGTCTCGCGGACTTTTTTGTTCACATTAGTGAGAACGCTCCATATGTATAGTATTTTTTTTATGTAATACCAATAGTTTTTGCAGCGCACGCGGAGAAAGCATATTTTTAGGCAATTTTTTATACCTTGTGTAAAACTATCGACATTTTTATGAGGAGTAAATTAAATTTTCAAAATAAAATATAGCCTATGCTACTCGCTGATAATGTAGCTTTATATTGGTGAAATAATTTTTAAAATTGGTCCAGTAGTTTTTGAGTTTATCCATTACAAACAAAAAAACAGAAAAACAAGAGATAAAATCTTTCCTCTTTATAATATTAGTGTAGATGGCAGGGGTTGGCAACCTTTTTTTGTCTACAAATGACTTATCAATTTCACAAAAATCCCAGGATCATCCATTGTGTTTCTACTCTATATATGCTGGTTTTATTGTCTATGTATATTATATATATATATTTCTTGAATTAAACCTTTCCTCAAATATTAAATGTAAAGAGTATATATAATAAATAAAATTTACATTTTTATATTAAATTATTTAATTTTTATATAATATGACAAATTATGGCCAATCAAGGTTATTTTGGCCACACTAAAATATTATTTGAAAATAATCAATATATTTGCAAGTTTAGAAGACTCAAAGATCAAGTTTTAATGACTATGTAGTTTTATTAAACAATTGACTGAAAATGTCCGCAAGATCAACCAGTCAATCTCACTAAACCAGCTTCTGACCCCTGGACTATGAAATAATATTCACCTGAATTTGAAGTGAAATCACTACCTTCTTCATTGTTGTTGTCTTCTGGATCCCTTTTAGGCATTGGTGGGCTCAAAGCTCCACTCCCGTGTTTGGCAATGTGTGGCCTTAGCCTTTCAGATTCAGAAAATGCCTGAAATAACAAGAATATGTTATTTAATGCATATTGCTGTGTTATATAAAACACTATCTTATAAAAAATTTGCTATTGTTATTAATAAGAAACATATTTTAACAAGTGGTGGGCCAATACCTACTTTTCTCGATTTCGATACCTTGCTCGATGCTATCAATTCATCTCAATACTCAATACCCTATTTAATACCATTCATCATACAATTGATCCTAATAATAAATCCTCATTTTGTAAGCATAGAAATTAGGTCAAAAGAAATATGCTTAATTTGTTTCAATTTGTCACGAAATATGGAAACTAGTCAATTAGGTTAATTAAACCAATTATAACAAGATGTAACCAGACAAAAATAACATTTACAATTAGTAGTAGGCCTACAGTGAGGAATACGTGAAGTGGAAATAACCTTTTAGGTCATAAATGATATGAATGATGAGATTTGCGGCTGTAGTAAATGAAATTGTTTTTTTTTTAAACTCAAAGTCCACTATAAAACTAAGAAACTTTTATCAATTTCAAAATATCTATTAAATTAATTTTCTTAATTAAACAGATTAAAAAAAATAGTTATATTGGTGACCCTATTTAGAAAGACTACCAAAATCGAAGTTGACAATGCTTACAATAGTTGAAGTCGATAAATATAAAAATAATATTTAATGCAGATTATTTTTAAATCATTTGAATGAAAATTATTAACTTCTAATATGATGCAGCCGCAAGCTGGCCGATTAATTCGCTTACCACTTCCTTGCCAAAGTGCCGAGGAAAGTCGACCTTCTGAAGTGAATGTTTACGCAGCTATTTCAAAACAAAATAAAGCTTGCAGCACACCTAATCGGATCAGAACAGAATGTATTGGAAATTGGTTTATTACATGCATTTCAATGGAGCTCCACACACTTGATCGGATTGGATACGTTATGTTCAATCGGAACAGAACGAATCAGTTTTCCGTGGAGGGAATATTTTGACGGATCCCGAAGCTGTTCCGAAGCTATGCACCAACGTGTCCTCAGGTCTTGCATCATCTATACACCCACTCATGATCACGCTAAGCTACACACCTGTTGGTTTTCACTTCCTCTTCGCCGGCGATTTATGTTTAGCTAAACATGTCTTTGGATGAAAAATTTATCACTTTGGTTCAACCACACCCTGTAATTTATGACACTGGTAACAACCGTTATTATGATAGTGTTATTAAGGAAAATGCATGGGAGGAAGTCGTGGAGATTTTAAAGGAAACTCCTAAGTAAAATGTCACACTTTGTAAACATTATCATATTGTCCATCTTTTATTCATTATGAAATAATACTTTTAAGTAAATGATATTATGAATTATTTAAATTCAAATTTCTGCCAGTTAGTAGAGGTTGCAGGTGTTTCAAAATTTTAGTATTCTTAATTTATTAGAGGCTTTGTTTGGCTTTAGCCATCTGGTAAGCTTCATAAAACTTTAGTTATTTTATATCTTTTTTAAAATACAATCCTTAGTATTGAGAGTAGCAGGTGTTCAGATCATTCTGCATATGCATTTGCTATTTTCCAAAGTCTTTTTGAGGGTGATTCTTCCTCCTCTTCATTGGCAGCAAGGCACAGAGCAACCAACATTGCTCCTCTTCACTGGAGCTATCACTCATCTTCAATTCAAATATGTGTATGCTCTTTGCTGCTTCCTTCTGACAGAAAACAATTCTGAGCACGTGTGCCGACAAAACTCGTGTCTATTTGTAGGGTTCCGATTCCAAGCGTTCTGATCCGATTAGGTGTGCGACAAGCTTAAGTATTCTCCTTAAGGTTATTTTTGAAATACAGTGCTCTTTGATAAGCGAAAATTGACCCTATAGATAAGCTGCAAAGGAATGGCATGTTAATATTGAGTGTGGGGGNTGAAGGGAATAGTAGGACAAAGCTAAACTACAATTTGTAACTAATCTCTAGCCACTAGCAATGTTCTAATTTTTGTTGTTTCTCCCTTTCTCCCCTACTTCTTAAAATCATTTGAATGATTAATTTGACCATTTTTAAAAGAATCGAATGATTAGTCAATTATTTAAATCAATCAATTATGCCCATCATTATCCCCAACTCGTTTGAGGAGTTAACCATGTTGAATACTAGAGAGTGTATTGAGTGTTTTTAGCGCATAGTATCAATTATTGTGATACCAGTCAAGAGCAAAGGTATCGAGGGTATCGAAGAATCGAGTATCACTTTTGGCCCACCACTAATTTTAACTTATCTTGTTGTAAAAAAAATACAATTAATGTTTTGAGTGATATTCTAGTTCAATCAAAGCCTTGACGTATAGGGCTACAAGTCTTGAAGAATAGCCTATAGTTAAGAAAAAGAGAAAACCATTACTCTTATTTAATCTGGTGTCTTAACTATATTTTAGTTCTAGTTTGTGAAAAAAAGAAAAAAAAGTTTGTTTCATATTTCATAAATACAACTTGGTAATAAAATAAAAGCTAAGTCATTCTATAGGTATTACAAAATATAGGTTTTTATTGATATTTGGACATTTTAAATTATAATGGTGTAAGTAGGCCTACTCCATATTGAAAAATTAATATAATATTAATTTACTTACTAACCTAGCCTACTTATTGGCCTAATACAATTAAAAATAGAGCTAATGTATAGGCCTAGTTATTTTAATGATCAAATATGTGGTACCTGATTGCAAACATTGCAATGGAAGTGTTCTTTTCTTTTTAACTTGCAGAATGGTCGACCACATGACTGGTCAGGTCCAAATTGCACGTGATTCTCCATGCTCCATTCTGAATGAATAGTTGATGTTTCTCTAGATGGAATCACTTGGTGAGGAAGACTCTGGGACTGTTGTTGTTGGCCATCTAAATCTAATTCCAGCTTTACAGACTCTAAAAATTATGAAAAATATTAAAGTTAGTTCAATATATCTAAAATCAACGTTAAAAGCTAGAATAAATAGGCATCTTGTTTAATTTAATAGAATAATATTTTGAGCATTAAATGTCAGGATGGTAATGATGCTGCTTCTGATCATTATGATGATGTAATAATAATTTTAAATCAAGACAAAATATATTATTATTGGTAGTTTATTGATATATTAAAAAAATCTATTCTAATAATAACTCATAAATAATTTGAAACATTATTAGAAACAGGCCAAAACAATAAACACAACAAACAACCTAAGAGTAAGCCAGGCTTCAAATTAATGATGTAAATAAATCACTAACACAATTTAAAGAATTTATTTTTCTTACAATATTTTGTGTTTTTGTTTAGTAATGTGTTTGTATTAGTAAATATATTATTACCAAGTTTGCAATATGTAATAAGAATTCAATCAGAAAAATAATTGATGCTTGAATTACAGAATGTTTGTGTTATGGTGTCGCTTGTTTAAGTAGTGTTTTGCTAAAAAGAAATATGTTTTAGTCCATAATATATCAGATATTGCTATAGTAAATAAGAAAGAGAAGATTAATATGAACAGGTAATTAGTTAGTAATTAATGTATTGCTCTTAGGGTTCACACAGAAAAATTAATACACAACTTACAATATTGTGTGTGTCATAGCATCACTTGGAAGCAGGTTTAATAAAGGGTTTTGTTAGTTCACTATAAATTATTTGCTCCCAATATTCCTAAACAGGTCCACCAGGTGCATAAGCCAGGTCCAGTACAAGGGGCAAAGTCCTATAACTCCCTCTCTTCTAAGACTTTTATAATCAAGCAAATTAAATTTCAAACATCAAAAATTCTTCAAATTTCAGAAGTAGTCATATGAACAAAAAAACTTACCGAATATATAATTTTGCTCTTCTTGCTCTATGCATGACAACTCATGAATAATTGTGCCGTAGTTCAGCAAAGATGCGAGCTTATGCTCAATACAGAGGACAGCCAACAAGTTAAGTCCCTCCCAGCCTGTCAAAGCCCTTTGCTAAGTTTTTAGCTAGCTGCTCAACCTGCTGCTTGACCATTTTAAATCAAACAGTCACTAGTAATTTCTTTAACAGGTTTTATATCTAAATCTTTCGGGAAATTTGCACAATCTGCCAAGAGTTTCACAAAGTATATATTTTAAAATGTGTCCACAGTCCAGGTTCGGCTAAGTTTACCTCCACTTCAGTTTAACCCGTTAAATTAAAATAATTTTCTCCAATGCTTATGTCTAAACAAGATGGAAGAGCAACATTTTCTGTGACTTCCTGTTTGTGGTGCAATATTTTCAATCTTCACATCTTTTCCCAAATATGTAAGGACTTGACCCAAAATTTACCCCCACTAACTTTGAGTTGTGTCAGACCTCACAAAGAATTTAGTTATTTTCAACAATTTATAATTTTGCTTCTCACATTCTATTCTTTCTTTTATCTTTACACTTCCTGAATTATGTTTGTAAAATTCTTTTTTAATTTTATTTTTTCTCTCTCTCTCTCTTTCTTACACACACACACACACACACACACACAAAAGCAATGAACACAAATTAGTTCTTAGCTAAACACTGAAAAGAGATGCACATAATGGAATATTAAAATTTAACTTGAACTTTAAACTTGAATCATTTATCAACTCTGTTCATGCCACATCTAATTTCTATTAAAACATAATGCTCTATGAAATTAAGAAACACTTTGAAGGGAAGGACAAAATTGAACTGAATGATATAATACCAAGAACTGTTTGCAAATACAATTAGGAACAGTTGTCATAAGACCATAAAGCTCATTTGCTGGTGAATCGAGGCTTAGGGAAAATTAGAAAAGTCAAGAATCTTAACTTAGTTGTCATTGAGCTGGTGAAGTTAGATATTCTATGGCTGTGTTGCTATCTACCGGCAAATTCTTACAATCGGTTAGGTAAACTGCCTGTGTGTCATTATTTATTGGTAAGTTCTTTCAAGCAGTAAGATATGCATACTGCCAGTGTGTTAAGTTCCTTCAAGAGATCAGTTATGCTCGGTGCATGTCATTATCTACACTCTACATTTATGGTGTTGTGTCATTAACTACTGATAGCTTCCTCTTGGTGGTCAGATTTACTACTAGTATGCTGCTTTCTACCAGTAGGTTCCTCCTAGTGGTCACTTTCCACTGGTAAGTTCTCCCAGAGGAAACACCCCAGTAGGTAGGTAAGGCAAGCACTAAATCTGGGTTCTCACAGTGTCAGTTGTACGACTGTGTATTTGACTAAATTTCTTGGCCTGTTTAGCGTTCCCAATGCACATTTTCTCGGTCAAGTGAAAGATCTCATCATGTCAACATTGAGTGATGTAGAGGAGCAAGATATATATGAATCAGTGGTGTGTGATTTCATAAGGTATGAAAGAGGAGATATTTTGAAAAACAGGGAAAAACAGCAATTTTGAGATAGGAAACGCATAAAATAAGGGTATTAGATGCTTCAAATACATTCCATTGACATTCCAAGTCCCTATGAAAATCAATAAATTTCAGTAAATGATCCTATTGATACTGTACACAGTTGACACGCACAGTTCACTTGGTCACAACAAACTATGCTCAGATACTGTACACGACTGAAGGAATAATTAGATTTTTGCCCAGGCGGATAGTACACGACCACCACCGGTTTAAGTCATAAACAATCAACGGCTTCTTGACCACTAGTTCCACCTAGGTAAGTACAGAGCTGATGTAATTTTGAGTCATACATTTGACCCCGTGGGGTCCTCCCTTAATCCTCGGTGTGGATAAGCATTTTGTTTTATTGCCTGTCATCAGTATTTTATCTTATTTTATTTCATTGACAATAAAAACAATGGTGAACCTAATAACCTGGGTTCAGGCACTTTAGAAGAACTAGGTGATAACGAACACCCTTGTGGCGAGCCTGTCCTCAAATATTGATGTAGTTATCAAAGGTTGGTGTCACAAATAATACATTATTTTGTGTAGTGGAATGCACATCCTAATTAGCAAAATGTTATTAATTTTATTGAACTTAACATTTGGTTTGAATTAGATACTGTTATGTCCTTACACATACAAATATTTAATCTTGTGCACCAACCATATAACTTGCACACGCTCTAACACCAACTAGGACAAAGGATAATGTCCTAGACCAGAACATGTGGTCCATCACTTCCTGCCATAGCTACTCTAGTCAGTTAATTCACGAGTGACCAACATAACCTCTATACATCCTCGCTACAGAGTATATTACAGGTACCATCAGGGGCATAATGCTGGAGGGAGGCTGGGCAGAGTGGAGGGTGGGCAGAGGGGAGTTGGGAAATTATAGAATTACTTTGTACCATTGTGCTTTCGACCATGAAAGTTCCTTACCACAGACTTGTAGAGACACATTTAAAATTTACCCACTATCAAACCCTATTCTTCAAAAGTTTCCAACTTTATAACTCGTTGAAGGTTGAAAGGAAATACTTTCTGCACTCAAATATATAAAGTTTAGTTAATCAAGATGGCTAGTAATGTCGTTTTTGGTTTTAAGGCTGCTACTACTAGCCTACTAGACACTAGTTGCCTTAGGAAGGTTAGAAAAAGTTTTAAGTTGATCACTTGATAAGGCCTGGATTTCTTACGAGCTGAAAAGTTTTAGTTTCCTACATGCAATGATTGTGAATGTCAAAACAATTAACACTTGTAACTGAGAAAATCTATCCTTAGCAAATAGCTTTAAAAATACAGTTGCCTAAAACATCGAATAAAGGCCCAATTATCATTTAAAATTTTACCATTTTCTCAGGGGAAAACCCCCTTGTCTACCTATTAATGTGGGGGTATTCCATACCTCCAGACCTCTTGGTGTTCTCAACGTTGCTCTTATCATATGCAACTTTTTATAATTTCAGAAAACCAAGAGTTGGGAAATTTACTGTGTCTCCCTCCCAAAATATATTTTGCATGATACATGTATACAAGTCACAAATATTTCTCAGCACATAACCCCTACCAAATGGTTATTTAAATATATTTAGCATATAAATGAAACACTGGTATGATTAAAACTTATACAATTCTGCAGCATAATATGCTGACCTCAATGCATTATGACCGTTTTTATGAAAAATATTTATTAATTTATGATTTCACACATCCCCAAAGACAATGCCTTTAAATAACAAGCTAGTTATGATCTGGCACACCGTATGAATTCATGTTGCTCAGTGGAAGATAATTATTGATTCATTTGTCCAGGCACAATCTTTCAACAAATATTTGTGAACTACATTAAAACTCCATTTATCCAAACTCCAGTCATCCAGATTGCCAAATATCCAGATCGTTATCAGGAAATAAGAGAAATAAATTTAAAAAAAAGGGAAAATACTGTACTATACAGTATTGAAATTTGTAACGCAACGTCACCGCAAACTTTTATACAATTGGGCTAATTGTTATTTGTTTGGACAGGAAGTAAAAATGATATTTTAAAATTACACTATTATCATACACATGTACATTGAGTATCAATTTAATTTTTACACATACAGTAATGTACAGTACTGTATGATTCAAATTTATTGTATTCTTGTTTACATTTTTATTTTTTACTAAAGTACTATCATGTTATTCCACTTCTCTGTATTATTGCAAAAACAATAAAAAAGTGATCTTAGAGTAAATTTGGCGTTTTCTTTCGAAACATTGCCTTAATTAAATTATTAATCCAACTATATGGATTTCTGCATATCTGGATCCCATCCAGCACTTATTAATCTGGATAGTTGAAGTTCTACTGTTATACAATCAATCAATCAATCAATCAATCAATTATCCCAAACTGAACTACTAACATTAATTTCCATTCTAAGCAAAGTTTTTTCCAAAAAAATAGCTTATGAGTTATCCTATTAGGTCAATTGAAATGTCATATGCAATTTAAAAGCTAAAACTTGAAAATTATTATATTTTGAGCTGGGGTTGGGCAAATCAGCTATTTTGCCGATCAAGCCAATCACCCAACATTTGGTTTATATTCTTTCATATCTAACAAAAATAATATGCAATACTAAAAAAAAACAGCTGTTCACATATGTCCTCTTTATTTTGTTCATTAGATTTATTGTGATTTAAATAAGCATAATTAATTTCAAAGTGTATAAACTGAATGGGCAGTAAGACAGTGTGCTTAAAAAATGTAATTTCAATAACAAAAATTGAATTAAACATGGTTATTATTAACCATTTTATGATGCATTATTACCCTCTTCCAAAAAGTTAGCAAGTTTGTGGAAATGTTTAATAATTTGTATTTTTAAAATAAGTTTCTAAGTAAAATATCTTGGTGATTATTAAAATCAGGCACCTTTTCTGTTTTAAGTTATATTACTAATCGTATTAGTGATAATTACAAATTGTTGGTTTTTCTTTAAGTAGTAACATGATAGCAACTTAAAATCCCGAGTTTCAAATTAATAATATCATTCAAGACTTTATTGACAAACATTCAAAGACATGATACCATCTTGATTACGGGGTGTGGTCACTATTAAATAGTATACAAAAAGTGTGAAAAATAAATAGGTTTGATTATAGTCCAAATTATGAATGAAGGTGGAATCTACCGACTATAAACTTATGTACAATCTCTTCACTCAAATATATAGTTTCATTGTTAAATTAAGACTCACAAAAATGTACCACAATAACATTTATTGAAAGCGTCACCAAATTAATGTTAATGCAACTGCTTTTTAAAATATATGCCTCATGCTTTATAATACAAAGACATGAATTTACCATACAGCTTGTTTAGGAATCGTGGGCCATAAATCAGGGAGAAAAATCAAAATGTATTAATTTTAGAGAATGTTTAATGAATGAGCACCCATATCATTGAAAGCAAATGTGAATTTTGCATCCAGCCATCTAAATTGATGATGAAATTATGAGAGAAGCCACTGATTCAAATCGTATTTATAGCACATATATATGAAACATTTGAATGGGCATCTGAGGCAGAGCAAGAGAATAATATTTAAAACACATTAATATTAGAAATGCAAGTGAATATTTTGAGATTATTAATCTAAGTGACAAAACCCTTATAAAATGTATGATTTGACTATTCAAATTATAAAAAGTGGAAAATTATAGGATCAGGGTGTCTAGTGAGTTGGAGAAACAAAAATTCGTGACTTTTTGGTGAACTTTTTTGACCACAAAATTCCTTCGGTAAATGGTTGAAAATGATATAATGCATATATAAGCATAATGCACTCACACACAGCATTAGACTGTATGACGGTAAAAACAATCAGACAACTTGAGGCTAGCACATGGCATCATGGGTAGTGGATGGCTCAACATTTACGTGGGAAAGTCAAACAAAAGTAGACACTCTGATTAAGGAATTAACATTTCATCTCTGCATCCTTTGCATATTGCTAAAATTACAGTATGATATAACGTGTCATCTTTCTGCATTATTGGACCTTATTTCTTTGAAGGGGATGAAGGTCGAGGAATAACAGTCAATGTTGATCAATACATAAACATGATTTAAAAATCCTTGGATTCAAGAATAAACCACTCTCCCTCAATGAGACAACAAGATGGTGCCACAGATCACACTGTCCGCAATATGTCCAAAAGCCGTGTGATTTCTCAATATGGAAATGTGAACTTGCCATTCTGTTCTCTTGACCTGTTTCCACTCAACTTTTTTTATGGGTCACTTGAAGGGTGTATTATATAATACACGACTAGCCACACTGAACAGTCTAAAAACATGCATTTCTTAAAAAATTCAAAACATACCGGGGGATATGTTGCAGCAGGTGATGATGATCTTCAATAATCAACTTCAGTAGTGTGAAACCATCTGAAGAACATGGTTTTTAAGAAGTAGAGAAAAGAGAAAAAATGAAATATCCTTTCTTTGTAGTGTTATAATGCGTTATTAAAAATGTTTAATACCTATCACAGTATATGTTTTTAAATTCATTTTTAAAACATGTCAGGTATTACCGCCTAACCCTGTATTTTATTTTGATCTTTTTAATATCTTATACTTTAATTCTGTACACATTTATTAAATTCCTTGTTGCTTATTGAAAAAGACTTTTTTTTAAATATTTAAAAACTTCATTCTAAATTGCGCTTTTATTATTCATTTCAGATGTCTAGTCGAACTACAATTTTCTTTTCTTTTTGCTGCCCTCTCCGAAGTCCGGATTTTCAGTGAGTCAGTGAGTGAATTTGCAGGTTTCTCCATGTCTTAAAATGTGTTTTTATGTCCATAATAAACAAGGAAAAAGAATTGAGAAGGCTTGTTTGTTGTAGGATATTTTATTTTAAATCCTGTAATGACTTGCTTGTACTATTTATTCTTTGTAATACAGGGTGTCCAGCCTAACTATATTTTTAAATTCCCTGACTTTTCCAGGTTTTCCAGAGTCAATTTTCAACTTTTCCAGTCAGTATTATAAACATTATTTTATTAAGATTGCAAATTGATGCAATAATATTTTTAGGCAAATACACATTCTTAAATTGTGACACTATGAAAGGTTTCAGCCTAAGGCATTAGGATATTGAGTAGAGCGATCTAAGTAAGATTTCAGTGAGAACATATTGAGATATTAAAATATCGCCTTACACAAATACAGTCTAAATGCTAAAGATGCACAGTAGAGAGATGGAACAATGACATGAAAATCCCATGTTGACTTAGAGAATTAAGATTAGTAGTGTTCAAATGTGTTAACAGAGATTGCGGTGTGTATCAATTGGAAAGAAAATGTTATTTTGACCATTTTAAATAAAATTTGAGTATTTTATTTGAGAAATGTCCAGAAATTTAATGAAATTTCCTGACTTTTCAAGGTTGCTGGACACCCTGTAATAGTTGGTTCCATAGAACTATCAATAAAGCTATTTCATATTCATCAAATTTTTCTGATAAACTTGTTGCCTCTAATTGGCTTATCGGTTTTTTATTTTCATATGTAGAAATATTTATTAAAGTTTCTTTAATTATTTTATAATTTAATCTGAAAGCTAAGACAGCGTCTGCCCTTTGACCATCGAGTATCACATATTATTTTAATATACTTTACATTATCATGTAAGTTATTAAGAAGAAGATTCTTTCATCGAGGGGATGGCGAGAAGTAAACATATAAATTTTGAATAAAAAAAAAAGCTCCATGAAATGATTTCGCTACACAGTTTCCAATTAAATTTAAAGTGTGAGAGGCACACAATACCAAAGTAGCTCAGTTGCTATGATCTTTAATTCTCACTTGTAAGCTTTAATATTTGTCTGACATATTTGCAGCATTATCATAAGTTTAGTCTCCACATTTTTCTAAATTGATTGAACTTTTAGTGAATTCAATACAACTTATTCTAAATCCGCTGCAACATTATATTCGATTTGAATAAAACAAAATAACCTTTCCTTTATTTTTCCTCTTTCACAAACAAACCTCAAAATTAAACACAAGTGATCCATGTGGGTTATATCGAGCATGCAATCTACAATAATGGAGAACTTAAACACGTTTTTAGGTTAAGAAATTAAATATTTGTTAACCTCACTTTCCATTAAACATATAAACTCATCACAGTATGCGATACATAATTCCCATTGCCTTTGCCCGGGTTACGTCTTGGTATCGAGTGTTATCGACCAAGTGGTTCTGGCCAAGGTGGAGTGCGAAAATAGTTTTGAGATTTTTTTTGTTAAACAAAACTGGCTGTTAGGGTAGGGTAGATCTAACAACTGGTAGGCGAATTTATGTAATCCTACTACATGGACTGCAAATTGACGGAAAATGAGATTTTTAACTTTATTCTTAGTTAGATTGGTGCTTATTTTGACTAGTCCTAATATTTACACATGTCAAGCTAAACATATATTTCCAAAAATAGCCTTAAGAAAACATGAGGTAAGTATGTAATATTAAATAGGCCTAGATCATATTGTGATCTCTTTTACCCACAACTAAATGATTTTTAAGTACCTACTTACTGTCATGTATTTCTAGCTAGTAATTGCTATTCATTTTAATTTATAAAAACTTAGAATCTATTGACTATGAAGTTATATTCTCTTAAATATAATGTAAGAAGTGATGCTATTTTGAAATTCTTCTGTAATTCTCGGCTCACTGGCTGTAATCATACTCTTTAGCCTGGTCAAGGAAAGCATTACCAAACAGGACACTGGTATCGTCTTGGTCATAAACATCTCGTTAACATCAATACCAGGTCAACCACGAAAACATGCCGACTATGTTTGCAAATAATTTTTCAAGAAGGTGTGAATTCAGCCAGATACTCTATGCAAAACAAAAAATTTCCTTTGTGATTCAAATCTGTCTATTCTCGGTGTCCACGCAATGTGATTAAAAAGTTGTTCTATAATTTCACTTTCACAATTATTTGATTCAATACGTTTTCTTCCACTTCTATTTGTTTTACTAGTTATACGCCAACATACCCAATAAAAGATAAGTGTTATTTAAAACTAACCTTAGATTTGAAATGATCTCAAGATGATTCATGTCGACATTAGGAACTTGCCTGAACCGTTTCGAACCAGCTTGAACAATTCATTTTCAAAAGATTATTCGATAGTATTTTATTTGGGATAAAAAGAATAGAAAATATAGAGATATTAATCAACAAATTAGCCAACCCGTTACAAATTGAGGTCCCTGCGATGTGGGGGGGGCTGTTCCGCGCGCGCCTACAGCGCCTATTGGGTAATCCGTCATTGGTCTTATTGTTTCAAATGTTCAAGTGGATTGGTTTTTATAGGTCAGCTCAGTCTAGTATTATTTTTGGAATGATGAAAAGCTAATAAAGAAGCTTGTGTTTTCCCAGTTTTACAAAACTGAAGGGCTGAAAAGGGTTATATTTTGTACCACTTTCGATCTCTATGGGGTTTGTGGCTATTATAGTAGTCAAACCAAGTTCTATCAGCATCTTGACCAAAATATTTACTCAAATCAGCATTTATATCCAAATGTATAGTTTTTCAGAAACAAAACACATTCAATTTGTCTCAAAATATTGTCAAAAATGCACATTTAAATTAATCATTAAGTACAGGAATATTTATATAACCATTATTATACTGAAACTTATGTTCCATATAAATTTAAATTTTCTATGAAATAAGTTTTCATGAGCATTGCAACCCAATTAAGTGGCAATAAAATAATTTATGTTTCTTTGACATAGATGGTCAATACGTGTGTGTATCTGTCTGTCTGTCTGTAATGTAATTCAGTATGTAAAGATAAAATGTATGTATATTTTTTAATTTACAGCAAGGGGAAACCAACTACTTTATAGTCCTTTTTCTTCTTTTATCTCTTCTTAATAATCTATAAATTTGGATTACTCTACCTTTTTTTTTATGAAAGAATCTTTGTGTATATCATGTATATAGTTAAACAATTACTTGGGTAAAAGAAAGTACTTGGTTTCTTGGTTTTTAATCCAACCAAACAGATGAATAAGGTACAGGCTGCTTGTGTTAATACCCATTTAAGGAGATACCTACACATGCGATTGAAAGGTGAGATGGTTCTAGCAAGGATACAAAATATCTAAGTGTGAGTTTCTTTTTAAAAATTAGTTCATGATTAAATAGGTATTAGTTTATTTTGTAATATTTTTTAAACACTATTTCATTTACTTTTTATTTAATCATGAACTAATTTTAATTAGACATGACTTTAAAAAGAAACTCACACTTAGATATTTTGTATCCTTGCTAGAACCATCTCACCTTTCAATCGCATGTGTAGGTATCTCCTTAAATGGGTATTAACACAAGCAGCCTGTACCTTATTCATCTGTTTGGTTGGATTAAAAACCAAGAAACCAAGTACTTTCTTTTACCCAAGTAATTGTTTAACTATATACATGATATACACAAAGATTCTTTCATAAAAAAAAAGGTAGAGTAATCCAAATTTATAGATTATTAAGAAGAGATAAAAGAAGAAAAAGGACTATAAAGTAGTTGGTTTCCCCTTGCTGTAAATTAAAAAATATACATACATTTTATCTTTACATACTGAATTAACAATTTTCATTGATGTTAAATGAATAATTTTGTGGCGTATGATAAAAAATATGAAATATTTTGAACTTTTGTTCACTCACACCATGCACATATGAAATATTAAAACAATCAATCTAGTTTACTTTACAGAACAGTTTAATTATTATAAATGCATAATACAACATACAATAAAACACTAAATAATATTTATACATGGGTGATGTTTAAATACTAAATCCAATAATGAATTGAGTAAAAATCTAATATTTCCATGTTAACTATCAACCACCTGGCACCTATAAGCAAACCAAGTAGCAATAATGAAAATTTGGTAATAGTGCATGTCATGGCTTTCAATGATGTGTGTGTGTGTGTGTGTGTGTGTGTGTACATGCTAAAAAGGTATTATAACATAATTATTTTATTTTAGCACCGAGTCTTACTACCTTTTTGGGTTTAACACTTTGCACTAACTATGCTAATGGGTTAGAGATGAGGAAGGTTGGATTTTGAAAAGATGTACACAGCTTTGACATGGTGAGAGTGGGAAACAGTTTAGTAAAAACCACCCCCAGTACACCTGACTGTGATCAAACCAAGATTTTTCTGTCATTGGTAGTATATTCTATTGCGAGAGTAACACCTTAGACCATGTGGCACCTGAAACAGGTATTGTAAAGTTGACCAGTGGTTTCAATGTCTTCCAAACAAAACTAAATCAAAATATATTTGTTTTAAAATTGGACACCTTAGCACAGTCGGTAGTGTGTCTGGCTACTGGGAACAGATTAAGAGAGGGGAGTTTAACTAAATCTGTTTGTATATAAACAAGTGAAAATGTAAGGTATCATTTGCATTCTTGTTTTTGGATTATTTAATGTGCCCAACAAAAGTTTATATTATTTTTTTAAAAATAATTTATATACATAATTCAGAAATTACACCAGTGTGTTTCAAAATATAGTCCAAATTGTTAAGATGTGTGTATATATATATATATATATATATATACACATACACACACATCTTAACAATTTATAATGCCAGGCCTCCACCGTGGTTCGGATCCCACTTTAAACTGTAGGTCCTTCATTTCATCTCACAATCACCCTACCATTACACATATAGCGTATGTGCGTATAACCCAAACTGGTAGTAAGACGCAGTGCTATTATTAATAATAATAATAATAATAATAATAATAGAAAATTATTGTATATATATATAAAAAATTCTATTATTATTATATATATATATATATATAAAATAAATTTTCTATTATTATTATTATTATTATTATTATTATTATTAGCACCACGTCTTACTACCTGTTCGGGTTATACGCACATACGCTAATGTGTAATGGTGGGGTGATTGTGAGATGAAATGAAGGACCTACAGTTTAACGTGGAATCCGAACCACGGTGGAGGCCTGGCATTCCACACATTCACAAGATGTCTTGTCAGTGGTCAAGGAAGGGTTTGGTAATCAGATAAATCTGTGCCGGGACCGAGGATTGAACCCCGAACCCCAGCACAGAAGTCCGACACCTTACCCCTAGACCACCAGGCCACCTACAATATAATTTTCTAAAAAGAATAAAATAGTTGCTGGAGAGATTACATATTCCAAAAGCAATGATAACAAATGTATATATAAAAGACTTTTAATATAACTAGGCGTAGCCCGAACTGGCACTAGGACACAGTGAAAGTTAAGTAATAATTTAATAATCAATAGATTAAAAAAAATACTCTAAATGGAATTTTATTTTGGCTGAACACATTCGATATTACCACACACACATGCACATGCACGCACGCACGCACACACACACACACACACACACACACATAAGATTACAACACATCAACATTACTAAAGTAGTATATACAACAGCTTTCAACACCTGTACTTTTGCTACAGATACATATTGTATAAAAAAATGACGCTAGCATTACAAGTAGTAAGAATATTCCAACTTGTCCCAAAAAATGCGAGTATATTGTGCACCCTCATGTGTCTTCCTCAAAATAAAAGAGAGGGCATAGTGAATTTTCCAAAGCGGTGGGAGTACTACATACCCCCTCATCTCCCCACTATATACACCACAACCAACACCTATGAACTACCTGAGAAGATATATTCTCCATGTTTCTAGCTGTAGTTAATTGTCAATATGTATATTTAAAATATACATTTATTTAAGCTCACAAACCATTTTAATGTTCATATACCCAGGCCTAGAATGTAGAATGTGGGGTAAAAGGGGGGTAGGGGGTGAGGTTGGGGTCAATGGGAAATTGAAGAGTAAGGGTATTTGAAATCTGTAGAGAAAAAAGGGAAATATTGATTACATTTTTCTTAAGACCTACCTGCAACTGGACAACTCTTGGTATCCAGCGTTGTGTCAGCACATCTTGGAGGGGATGGAGGGAAGGAGGATGTAGCCCGGGATGACTTGGGAACCCCCCCTTTTCCCATATTCTGGGGTCCCAGACCACAGGAAAACGCAGACAGTGGATAAAAAGTTCCCGAAGCCTTCACCACTATGAGAAAACCAAACACCAATCACAAAAAGAAACAAATTAAATAATTAAAGAAATATACAAAAGTCAATTTTAAAGAAGACTAACAGTGTCACTGATAAAAATTTGAAAATACGTTAACCCATTCCCTAGTGCATGTTTAGGAAAGCGATCTACTCAGACCCGGCAACAATCTTTCTACTTATATACGCTGATCGGACAAATATTTTTGCTACTCACTTATTTTGTCATTCACTTCTTTATTCATGGTCATGGTAGAGCATTGAATTGGTGGCCCCATCTATTAGCTTCAATATGAAATATCCACACTGGCTAAAAGTACACTGGCCCATACATTTATGACATTACAATAACTTATTGCAGTCAAACGTCGATTTGCTCTTGCGCCAAGAAATGTTCAGGCAAACAAAGAGGTTCAACGCCGGCACCAGGGAATGGGTTGAGGTAATAATAACTTAACTTTTGTGCCTAATTTTACTATAGTTAAAAGGTTGGCATTAATGTTTTGTATTGTTTTCCAGACATTTGGACATTTAGGTAAGTAGTGAATGGTATTTCCTAACTATGATAGATTTCAAGCCAGTTCAAATAATCCTAAATAAATATTTACTAAAAGTCTACAGTTAGGGTTCATCCATTACTATCAAAAAGCTATACTAACAAGTACAAATTAGAATTATGGTACATTTTTAGTTATGCACTGTTATTAGAATTGTTTTACTCTTACATTAAAATGCACTCCTATTCTAAAGATTTCGATATATATATATATATATATATATCAAAGGGATCTCATAGAACCTGCTTTGTGAACCATTGTTCAATCTCTCTATGAACAAACTTTCGTGAGATTTTCCTTTCAATTCTAGCTGTGTGAGTACAATTAGTAGCGTCATAGTCTTTTTTTTAAGTATTTCGGAGGGGTTTTGTATCTTTATGGCACATCAGTGCAGTACGTATTTTATGTATCGTATCTAATGTACTAATGTATATATACACATTACTAAACCTATGTAAAGTTACAATTAAATATAATCTAGCATTAGAACATAGACACTTCATCCAACATTAATTTAATACTTCAAAAGTTACAAAATATAATTTAGCATTAGAGATTTGAAACTTAATCCAGAGCGAATTTAGTACTTCAGTAGTTAAAATACGTAATGCACTGATGTACCGTAGGGATCCAAAACCCTCCAAAATACTTAAAAAAGACTACAACATTACTAATTGTACCTGCACAATTGTTCTCCATAATAAAACAATGATGATGCATATTATACATTTGTTTTATTGCTTATATTTGGTATATATGTTCAGTTCAGCAAGAACTTTAAGAAAAGAGTCAGATATAATCTATTATTTAATCGGTTTAATCTGAATTTAATATCTAATTGTACCTACTCTTTAGTATTTGAATATGTATATATATAAAATATTAGTGAGCCTATGTGAGTGTGCATTAAACTTGTATTGAGTAATGATGAGTGAACACAGTTTAAACTTGAGATGTTTTAACCCTAAACATTAGTGGCACAGTAAATTTATAATTATAATTTAAGAGTGTTTGTAAAAGGAAAGGCATTTTGTATGGTTGAAAAATTACATTATAAATATATATATTGTTTTAATCAATCTTCTTTTTCCAACTGATTGATGATTAAGAAAGAACCCACAAAATGTGGACCACTATACATCCTTGCAATAGTGCATGAAAATACAGGTATACACTTCCCCTAAAGTTATTTTTCCTCATGCCTAATATATTAGTGTGATTAATTCATATGTATGGCCCAAACCGGTAGTAAGATATTCTGGAAAAAAAGTCAGTTAAATACGTTATTACAACAAAGAAACTCTGGGCTCATAATATGCATTGTACATTCAACATGAGAATTTTCAATACCCTTATTTAATTTGACAGAGATTAGGATTATAATAAGATAAAATACACCAGAATTCACCAGGAAACAAGCTAGAAAAAACACTATGTGTAAAAAAAAACTTTGCCAATCTCAGTGTGCGCTAAACATGGATGTGTGTATGTTTATTTTTCGAGTTTGTAAATAAACTAAGCATATGTGAGTTACATGAGGGAATGTAGCTGAGGGTATAAAAATGATCTTAGAAATATGTTTTATTAACATAATAGCTTATCGATTTTGTATACTCAAGCATAATGCATATATTTTTTGAATGGTACAATTTATTGACCTTTTCATCAATGTTATGAATATAGCTAAACATCTGAGGTTATTGTGCCCAATTATTTTAATAAGCCATGGGAGGTAAACAGTTTACTTTCAAATTGAAGGGGCTACTGGTCAATGTTAACGCCAAATATTTAATTGACAGATATGCATACAATACTACTATTTTTCTGTCAAACTAAAACAGCACATATAAGTGACCACAAATAATATTTTCATGCATCTAAAAACATTTATGTTTGTATATAAAATTGCTACTTCACTTCAGTTATTGAACAAGTTCAAATGAGGGTCTCAAATCAACAAAACAGAGAAAATATGGCATTTTATTACAAATTGTATGTAGGTAGCCTAGTGCATTCTATTACCTAATTTAATGACTAGATTTACTATGAATTGTTTGTTTTCCTTTTGTTTGTTTTTTGATTTTTTTTAATGTATAGACACTTCTCTAAGAGGAAGCAGATTAAGTGGCCAGGCGTTTCTTCGTAATTCCACATCAATAGAAAATATTCAAATAGCATCGAGCTAAATTATTTTAATATAAGTTTTAGTATAATTCCTTCCTAAAATTCTTGTGAACTACTATAATGTCTAGTGATGTTGTGAACTTCATTCAATTGCTCTTTCACATGTTTTTCTGCATTGGTGGCTCTAAAAATACAAGCTACAACAATAACCAGTCCTTCTATATCCGAAAAACAAAATATTTCTGGTATATTAACTACACTCATGTCTTGTTTCATGCTCCAGTTCTTCCATAATCGAAACACCTTCAATTTGCTAAGTTTTAATCGTGCACACTTTCTTCTTTTCTTCACTTTATATCTAGAGATGTTGGCTGTTACCTTACTATTAGAAAAAGCTTTCCTACACCTAGACTTATTCATCATACCAATGGGTATCTTTCCTTTAGCATTTGTTCTCTTGCCTATGGCCTATGCAGTGGACAGTTCTAAAGACCAACAACTACCATTAGCCTTACCCCGCTACCAAAACTTATCTGCAAGCACCCTATTGAAAACATTTCTACCAAATGTTTCCTTGTATTTTTAGTAGGTTATGTTTAAAAAGATTTATTCAACCCGCTTATGCTAGGGTTAAATCATTATAGACAATTTTAAATTCCTGTCTGAACCACTTACTCTGGCAAATTAAGCTCAAACCTAAGTTTAATAATGACAATACACAATATCTAGCATGAAAGTTGTGAAAAAAGGCTAAAAGCTGAAACAAAATAAAATCAAGATGGGCTAGTATTATTTCACACATCGATAGCATAGGTTATTTACCATATTCATAGAGTGGTGACCTAAGTACTGCAATTTTTTACAAACAAACTACATTTTAATATATGACAATGTGGCATGTCAAGAACTCTTTAGCATGGTATGAGACTAAGATGTAAAAGTTTTTTTTATGATACAACCCTGGCATCAACGAGTTGAATAAAGCTTTTCACCCCAAGTAAATCACTATAATGTTAACAAAAAAAATTGTGAAATAATGCAAACATTCACATCCCGCTCAAGAAACCAACATCCAACATATGGCAATATAAAATGTCAAGGCAATCGGATTAAACTCTTATTAAAAGAGTTGGCTTATTATTCATTATATTTTTTTATATAAATGCATAAATCATATATAAAATAAAAATACAATAATAATTAAAATATTTTTGTCTAATGATTATTATCATAATAAATCATACTCCTACACAGGTAAATATTTATTATTTTATTTATTTGCAACACATACATACATACAAACATATTGGTAAACTAAATGGAATGTAAGATTTAAAATTTCTTTTCTCACAATGCTTTATTAGTAAAATATCGTCCCACCCAAAATCCATATTCGGTTTTTTGACACTGGTGGAGGTAACAAGATCTAGGTTAGAGCTCTATTTCCCAACCGTCATTCTCCCGGGACTCCTCGAGTTCAACAACTGTTGTGGAGCTGTCAGCTTCAACAAAGTTTCTGTTGACGCCAGCCACACCAGCTTTGTAATCATATCTATGGTGTGGAACGTCTGCAGATGAGTCAAATCATCCCCCCCATCCCCTATATTTCTCCTAACAAACCTCCTCTAATATATTGTTTTCTTATATACATTGTTTGAACAGCATAACTATTGGATTAATCCCTCACACCTCTGACTCTAGCCCTTTTTGAAGTTTTAAACATATTTTATTTTTGTGTTATAAATCTAAGCTTCGCACATCCCTCCAATCTCGTATCATATCTTTCTACATATAGTGTACTATTAATAAATATTAAGTTCTTAATTCAGCTTTATTTAACTTATGCTGCTTACTCTCTACCATAATTAAAAGACTTAACCTAAAAGGATGCATTACTTGAATTGTGAGTAGAGAAGACACAACTGAGGTAATGCATATCATTTTTAAGAAAAATTATTCTAAGGATTGAAATGTAATACCATGTTCCCGTCCCTTGGACAAAAGGGGGAGAAACCTACAGAGTAGCTCTTATTTATTATTTGTAGGTAATAACAAGATTTGGAGGGGGAGGGGGGGAAGGGGGTGTCAGAAGGCCTCCCAAAAGAGCCTTACCTCAACACCTAGAGAGCGAGAGTTATGTGGAAAACTTACCTAATTGCTATAGGGGCAGGAAAAGGCAAAAGGATGGGGGAATGTTTCCCTATTTATCTTCAACTGACCAACATAACTCAATGATCTCTGGAAACTTAAGTTATTTAAATGAGCTCAGATATTTTAGTAAAATTCGTATAGATTTACCTGGCATATCCCCTTAATCCATTTAAAGACATTATAAGCGATTAATTTCTGTTTCTAATTTGCTCACTAAAGGAATGTGTTTTGAACTTTCCAATGAAAGTCATTGTTTGACTTGTTTGCTGCAATGATCTCTGATTTTAATCTACTTCAATTATTCTTATATATTTTTAGTAAAAATGTTTAAAAAGAGTGTACCTGTAACATGTATTTATTTTCTGTTTCAAAAACTTTATTGGTTTTGTATTTAAGCTTTGTGATTTGACCATGATTTGTTTGTGATTAATTAATGAAGAGGCCCTGTTTCATAAAACTTAGAGGCCCTGTTTGATAAAACTTCAAGTTTACCATTTACAACTTACAAGTGAATGTTTTACTATTATAAAAATAAAGTGTTTCATAAAGAAATTAGTTAGATTTGTAAATGTTGATGCACTTGTAGAAAATATTTACAAGTCATCTGTTTTATTCACAAGCAAAATATCGCTAATCAGTTTGCATCAACAAAACACATATGCTACATTATCAAAAATGAGTTCAAGGCAGTTACATTAGTAAACAAATTAGCTATTGTAAAGAAAATTGAGGGAAATAAAGATATTTATTAGTAAGGTTTATATACATGTTACTTCCTCTGCATATTAGAGCGAAGGGGAAACAACGATTCAAGACACACATCTGTGCGCGTCATTTGGACTGAAATATATTTATTACACAAAATGATTTTGAATACAAATCAATCTTTAACTTGAAATACAACTGTATTGCAAGCTTCCTTTTCTGATAAATTTAATTTTCATTGTTTGGTTGTAGTCTTTTTCTAGGTGTAGGTCTTTCTGCAAGCATCTCAATTTTCTCCTCTTGTCTACTTTAGCTAATTTCTAATTTTGTTTATCACCTTTCTTAAGTTGTCAATAGCAGTACTGGATTAATTTGCAGAACTTGTAACTGTCCCACAACTAAAGAGTGCCGGCAAGCACATGCTACCATTACTAATGGGTGTAAGAAATCCCCTATAGTTATATTTTACCTTACACAGTCTCAAAAAATGGAATGAACATTATTAACTATTCTTAGGAATACAATAAAATATATTTACATTAACATTTGACACTATATGTTTGATCACACATTTAATCAATGGTAAGGTGTATTGTATAGGCTTTTTCTCTCTTTAATCGTAGTATAGAGACATTTACTAAAAACTCTGAAAAATATACATTGCTGCAGAAATACTCCTTCAAAGAGCATATATGAAATTTTATATGTTTAACAGAAACAGTGATTAAATATTTTTGGGGGAGTTATAAAAACACTTGATATCAAGTTTTAGCCCGATTGGTTGAATAATTATGGCTCTAGGCAGAAATACAGAGACACAAACAGATATACAGCACCAGGGTGTCTATCTCACTATAGTTTTGAAATTCTAGTATATTTCCAGTATTTCCAGTACATTTTTTTAAAAAGAAATCCAGTATATATGAAAGTACTCGGAGACAAACAATCCTTATTTCAAAATCATAGAATGATAAAATGTTATGGTAGGCCTAGGTCTGTTATAGTTAAACATTTTCACATCAAGAATCACGTGTATTGACACATATATTCCAGTATATACTAAGGATGGGACCCTAGAACCTACAAGGAATATTCATGGATTCAAAACTCAAATAATTACCATTTAAAAAAAATAGGTACTAAGTTTGAATTATTTTTAAAGATATTAAAATAGTTAAATAGTTTTTGTGGTTAAAATCAAAATAATGATAGGGAAAACCTAGCAACCAAATCCCAGATCATTAATTTACCATCTAATGTAGACCAAATCAGAAGTGAAGGAAAAAATCCGAGCTATTGGGAAAGTTAAACACTTATGCTTACATTCAATTTTCTAAAATTCACATTTTAATTAGGGAATTGATGGCAAAATGAAGTTTCAGATTTGAAAAATGGTGGATCTGACCCATCTTTAATACAGGTGTGTGTGTGCGTGCGTACATGCATGCACACACACACTACATTTTTTGAATGACTTATAGCACCATCGACCTCGGTGGTCTTGGGGTAAAGTGCTCGCCTCAGGACCTGATGTTTGTGGGTTCGAACCCAACAGAGGCTGAAGGTTTTTTCTTGAGCAAGAAAAAATCAGAGCTCAACATCTTTTGGAGGGGAAGTAAAGCCGTCGGTTCCATGTGGAAAGTAAAAGAACCCTGGAAGGTATGTGAAAATACCTCTCCCGGCAAAATTGGTAGGTCATTTCACCTCACTCGCAGAACTTTATAGAGGTACAAGTTATCAGCCTTGATGACACAACTTCAAATAATGATTACAGCCAGGGAATTATCTCCACCACCCCTTGAAAGTCGATACTTTCCACAAGTTATATTTTTGATAATGAATTTGTTTAATAAATATATAGTATTAAGATTCAAAATCTTCAATAAAAAATAACCAACCAATATTATGTAGATAAAATTACTTAAAATAAAGATAATTGCAGTTACTTAACATTATTAAAAATTGAGATGATAAAACCCAAAAACCAGTTTTTTTTAGAATGTAGATAAAATTCTTTCAACCACAAAACTTTTTCAATTTTTGCATTTGATATTTTAACATTTCTGCCTCTTTCTTTGCTTTCTGCAAAACCATTCTTCTTTTCACTTCTAATTTTCTTATTTCTTCAGATGCTGTTTTTCTTTTTTGACTTAAGTCTACATCAATATTTTTCTTCTTTTCAAGCGCTTCTTTCTTAATTCTTGATGCAGTCCTCACAGCATGGATCATCTTTTTTGGAATTGTCATATTTAGAAGTCCCCCGGCTGCAGTGACTGCATCATAAGTTACACGTTGAGCAATAAGGCTGTCCTCATGTAGGTTTTCAACCAGACATTCTTTAATCCACAGAAAAACTTGGCTCAACAGCTGCATTGTTATGGAAGAGAACAAGAACTTTTTTAGTGAAATATTGTAGTTCCTGGGATGCATTTACTCTAGAAAAAAATATTCATGAAGAAGTTATCAAGCTGGTCACCACTTGAAGTGAATTGTTTAAGGTAGTCAATAACTTCTTGCTTTGATACAAAGTCCAAGTAGTCTCTTTTATACATCAGCTTGCATGCTAGATAGTTGTTTCTTGTCTAGTAGGACTTTTAATCCAGAAGTTATCCTATAGGTCTTAAAATGGATTGAGCATGGCTGCGGGAGAGAGACAACTAGCACTCTTGACAATTTTGTAGGAGAGAGGACACTTTGTAAAAGTTTGTCACAAGAGATCAACTAGGAATTTTTGACAATCTCTTCTGAACTGAAGTATCTTGATGTCTTTAATTCCTCTTAAAGCTGCTGATGCTGCGAACCCAATATCTACAGTGGGGAGTGATTTTCATGTTGGATTGTTTCTTTAAATCAACAGCTAACAATTTTTTGGAAGTATTTTCTGAATTCATTACATAACATTTTACAATTCTATTCATCAAGGGCTCGAGTAGTTTATTTAGATCTGCAAACATTTATGTCGATAGAGATTGATTGCTCTGATATTCAGTGAGACATTGCTCCAGCTCAAGTGAAACTGACAGCATGAAGCCCAACTATGATGTCAGAAGTTGGTCAAAATAGAACTATCAGTAGTCCAAATAATATCAGGGGTCTCAAAATGCATAATCCAACATTTCACTTAATGTAAAAAGGCTGAATATTTTTCCAGAATCTGGTTCAAAATTCCAGTATTAATAGACACCCTGAGCTCTGAAAAAACCCTTTTTTTGTTTCAGAGGATCATCAATGTCGACATTTATCAATATCTCGAGTTTGATATTTTTGACAATCACTCTCTTTACGGGGTGAAGAGAAAGTAAAAATGTCCTAAGTACTGGTAAATATTTACTTCTCAAAATTGTTTTCCAAATTGATAGGTTTGATGTATTTTTATTATAGTTAGTCCATATATATATGTGTGTGTGTGTGTGTGTGTGTGTGTGTAGAGAGAGAGAGAGAGAGAGAGAGAAGAGTTGAAACACAGGATATGTGTGTGTGTTTATATGATTCAAGGGTAGGCATTATGTGTTAAAACTATTTCTGTTAAATGTTTTTACTCTTAAATTGCTATTTGATAAATCATACATTTTCTCTAGTTTGGGTATAACCTTCTATAGAAAAAATATATGTATTGCTCTGTGTCTAAGAAATGTATCTATATGTGCCTGTAATAGAATGGGCCTATATTATATTTGATTCCCTCAATGAGCAAACTTCAGTTAACAGCGTGCCAAGTAATGGCTAAAATACTTTCGTGGCCGATCCATCGGCGCCAGCTAGATCTTGTCTGTTAGTATAATAAATGTTACTAGATAGCTATAAAAGCCTTTAACCTTAGTATTAAGCTTTAGTTCATATTTTCTTCAACAGAAAGCAATGCAATGTCAACACAATTGCACAAATGAATTATGTTATTTCCAGTTGTTTACACAGTAGCGTGAATATGTTTTAGACTACCGTATTTTTATTTATTTTTATTTGAGTGTTTGTAGTTACTATTTGGTTTTCTTGCAAGAGTTTTTATATATTCTTTATTGTTTTATTCTTGTTTTTTTCATAATAGTTTTTATTATAAGTTATATAAGCATAGGTCTTAGTCCAATATTTTTTTTTATAATCAGAAAATGGTGGGTCCAAGTTGTAGGTTAGATGACTTACAGTTTAGATTATTTAGATAATTACCAAAGATAATGGTAGTGAATCTACGCATGAAAGTGACTCTGATTTATTTTTTATTTATACCTATTTATTATTTATTTGCTGCATGGAAAATATTTTCCAAAACAGGTGCTGACTCCAACAGTATTAAGGCCCATACACAATTTCACTAAAATTAATTTAGTTTAAAAATCAACAACACTACAAACACCAAACCTATATCCAATTTTACTAAAATAAATGATCTTTCTTTCAGGAGAAGTGATGAAGACAAATGGCAACAATTCAATCAATTTTTTCACCTCTAAATTTTAAATAAAATTTCCAAATTTTCCAAATTTCAATATTATTTTTTACAATTCATCTATTTTAAAATAATAGATGACATAGTTTTTCTTCTAATTTTAACATATTTAGAGCATGAGTGTGAAAATTTTCTTGTATTTATGTTGAATAGTATTTTTATAGTAGGAATTCAAAAATACACAGGTACATATGTAAGAATGGGCCTGAGTGTCTTACATCAGCATCATTAAAATATGCTTAGTGCAAAAGGGTTAATATTGCAATTAGCATTCAAGTAAATATAGTTAAGTCTGGATAAGCTAAAATTGAACAACAAACTATTAAATAATGCAAACATTATATTTATAGTATAGACTGGTTAATCAAAATTAATAGTAATTAATAGTACCTGTGGTTTTGCTTGTCAAAGATTCTGGGGAGGATGTCCTCAATACAAATGGAGGTCGAAGCTGAGATGGTGAATTTCCACTTAAAGGAGTAGCACTATTTAACTCTAATGACTCTGATCTGGTGCTCATTGGTGATCCAGCTGAAAATAAATTATGTAAATGAAATTATGAATAAGGTATGAAAATAAATTACATAAAGATTGTGAATAATGGGTAGATCTATAGCAGGTTTTACTAAATGTGATTCACTTTTAATACTATTTGGGGATATGCTTAATTTAATACATATGTAGCTACCATAAAATTATATTTTTATATTAATTACTTCGATTCCTAGGGATTATTCCATTTTGTGTATATTTTAGTAGAGCCAAGAGTTTAAATTAATTATTTCATCCATTTATGCATTAATAATATACTGCAGCCAATAACATTCATACAATATCTAGTCACGAATTTTCGCTGTGGCAAAAATGTGCAAATATTAAATTAATATGGATTCTGTCCATCTGTAAAATTTTATTCTATTGCTACCAATTTTTTAGTTAAAAATTTTCTTGTGTTGTCCTTGAACCGTGGACTTTTGAAGAAATTATAAACTTGTCTCTTAAAATTGCAACACTTCAATTTGAAGCAGGACTTAGACTCCTTGTATCAATTCAATCCTCTGCTGCTTGGAATTGATTTTTCTAAATAGTTATTTGAACAAAAAAGGGTGAGTTCTCACTACTTGACATTAGTAATTCACTATTATTATTTAGAGATTAAATCATTATGGACTGGTTTATATCCCAACAGGCCTATTCAAAAATTACTATGACCAGCCCAATAGTAGAAAATATCAATAGTGGATAAATAAGTGGTCTTTCTCAGTTGTTTAAGGCCTCTATGCAGCCCTATGATTTAACAAAACCTGTCACTCTTATGGGTACGCCAAGACTGTCCGCCACTATGTGGCTAAATCAAGACAGCCTTGTAAGGTGCAAAAAAAAAAACCTTGTCTAGTTCAAGAAATCCTCTGCCAGGACAGATATCTGATTGAAAAACAACCTTCCGCGGGCAAACTCAACACATTCCTGAAGGCTAAGAGAAAGGGGATGTGTGAGAGATGTCTTTTATGATAAAGTGATGGCAATTCAGCACACAATATAACTTGTATTATATAATTTATAAACAGGTCTTTTCTATATACATGATATAAAAAGTAACACTTTTTTGGTAAACATCCTATAACATACCCACTCGTTGATTTGGCAGACCTAATTATAGTTTTTGGTGGTGTAGGGTGGATTTTTTAAACAGTTAGCTAAGGTGTATAGAAAATATAGCACAATTAATTTTTATATCATTAGAGAAGTGTTATTTTAGATTACAATTTTATTTCACAGTTATAAGTAACCAATCAATGGTAGAAATCTATGGACATAAGTAAATGTTGGGAAAGGTAAATATGGCTTACATAACATGGTCAAGACATAATGACGATAATAGCATATTCTTTAAAATTTTGAAATATGAGTAATTATATTATATAATAAATCTGAAGATAAATCAGAGAAAGGTAACTACATTATTTGTCTTAACAAATACAAACAGGCCACAAGTAC
>CABEEJ010000349.1:96486-109944 GCA_901482245.1 Timema douglasi
GGTGAGGGGGGGGGGGGGGGGGGGGGACTTCATTCTCTGGTCAGCCACAAAGCGAGGACAATGGGACTGTTAAAAAGTTTCCATTTTGTCAACTTGAATAAGATCGAAAAATTTTAGTTTCAAAGTTTAATAAACGTCCAAGATAATACATCACACAACATTTTAAAACGAATTGTCAGGAAAGTTTACTTACATATAAAAAATTATTTTTTTAGCATTTTTTTTAAACTCTAGATTAGAGGGAAAGGTAGTTTTTATTTTCAAATTTATTTGGAGAAAGGTTTAGGATAGAATTAAATTTTTGAGTATGATATTTTAGAGCAACTCCTTCGCTAATGAAATATTAAGCATACAAAAAGTCTTTAAAATAACATTACCCAATTACCAATGGTCAGGTTATCTAAAAGAATTTAAGAATCTAAAATTAATTTCTGGTAACTGAGATGTTGAGGTTTGAATCTTGGATGGGTGCACTCTGTGTTGTTTACCACATGTAAAACTAGTTACATTTCCTGTAATATTACCCCTGAAAGATAAATCCTCAGATTAGGTCATTAATACCGTGAAATCTCTTATAAGCAGACACTTTTCAGAGTCAACAACATGTCTGTTGCTGTCATACTGCTTTAAACAATTTAATACATATGAACCTATATACCGTTGATATTAAATACAACACACTAATTACTGTACTGTGTAGTAGTGTATGCAGGATAATTATGATTAACATTGTATTTCAGTGTCATGAGTTTTCAACTATGCAGATCACGTCACAAGTCTCATCTTATTGTGTGCAAAAGCCAATAATTTTATGGTGGCTGTGGTAAAAGTCATTAACAAAACCTGCAAAGTCTGAAATGGAAATATTTTACACATGTTTAAAAAATTATTATACCTCTTGAAATATTTAAAGTAAATCATGAAAAAGATGTATTTATAGAAACTTTTTCTATTAATTTTACATGGGTATATTATCTTTAAGAAAATATAAAGTTTACATTTATTTATTTGAAAAAAGATGGGTCAATTACACCTCCCATTTATGTGTGGTGGCGTTTTGATGTTACATTGTGAACAGTTTGATTTACATCCTGCCGGTCTTGAAGAAGCACAGCACTGTTAGACAGTTGTAGTGTTGAAAGATTAACAATTATGTCAGTTTATCCCATCCACATAAAAATTTATAATAGTTAAACATACAACGTTTAGTCTGTTTTACATTCATATGTAAACATGTATACTTTTTTGTTTATAAAGTTCGATAGGATGGATTTTGTTGTAATTGCCGAGACAATGTCAAATATTTGAAAACATTTTAAACTCTAGTTGGTTTTATCAAGTTATTTTTTATGTGTTCTGTGCAAGTACTGGTGCACTTATTCTTAGGTGCTTTTCTCATTCTTAGACCATTATATTATTTATTTAAATTAGTACAAGTTGCTGATAACCAAAACACAGGTGCCAGAAGTATCACTATTATTAAAATATGAATGTAGCCTTTCTGGGCTTAGCACCAATGAATCCTGTACTGGTAAGTCAGAAATGTAAACTAATGTCCTCTCAGAAAACGTGTTCTCTGGTATTCTAGAGACAAATCTAAAAACATTAAATTTTTGTTAGGATGTACAAATATTTTTTAGCTCTAATTTTACACTCCCTATGAATGGGCCATGACTGCTTTAAAAATATCTGTCTTTTTATTTATAAATTATAAATATGTATACATAAACCAACCCTCTTCCTGTATTTTCTTCATATCTTGCAGTGGTGGAGAGGTGCATATATTATGTTGAGTATTTTGAGTCTTCAAAGAAGTCTCCGAAATATTATCTGCTTGATGTTTCTGTTCATGCACAGCCATTGTAGAGTAGCGGACAAATGAATACCCACATCCAGGATGCATACAATGAAAATGACGATTCACTTTGTTGCTGTAAAGTAATAAATAATATTGGAATTTTAATTAATTATATATTAGCTAAACATATAGTCCAACATTTAAAATCTATTCTAGAATCAGTATAACGTGAGCTGTGTTGGAAGCTGACGTTTGATCAGTTACCTATCAAAATGAACAACACGCGAGTTAGCTAATTCAAGCCATCAGTTCTAAGCATGATTGACGAGCATGTAGATGTGCCATGATGTGTTTCTATAATATCATTAATAGTGTAATAACACATGCATGGTGCCAAAAGAAAAATTAAATAGGTTATTTTATTTTACTATTTAGCACCGCGTCTTACTATCCATTCGGGTTAAATGCTAAAAATATATTATTAAAGTATGTAGTCAGTGAAGAAGGTTGGTGAGAATGTTAGTAAATAAATGAGTGATCACAATATAACTTGTATTAATAGTGTAGGCTTAATAACAGATATAGTGTCAGATCAAACAAGTAAAGTGTGTATTCTGTGAGAATATTATGTAGATGTATCTAAATAAAATCATAATATATCATTTAGAGTGTGCCTAACCAGAAACAATATCAGAAGAAATAATCAAAATATGAAATCTGCGAAGATGATATATAAAACTGTAAAATTAAAGGAAATGCCAAGATGTGATGTTTTTCATAATTTATACTTACAAGCATACAAATTTAGAGAGCAATGTAGAGTTAAAAATGTAACTAAGCTCAAGGAAAAAAAAAAATTAAAATGAAACATTTTACAATAATAACACCCACTCCAACCATGAAATAGGCAATTTAAATTTAGTATTTGCATGAAAGTAAACTAGCTAAGCGTAATACCTTGACCGACTACATGACGCAAGATGCCCACTTACATAGAATATTTTGAAATATAGCATAAATAAATGTATTAGTTGACATTTCTATGAGTTCTCAAAATCTCATTACCCTTTTTTTTACCTGCCTGGTCTAGATTTTGTTTTATTCATCTAAGATTTACACAATGAGTAAATAGAACCTAATAGAGCAAAAGGATTTTTCTTTTACATTTTGAAACTTGTTTGGATCTAAATACAAGCAATCAATTAAAGGGATACCTTGCGGCGCAGGATTATCTAAAAAGAAAAAGCACTTACAAATTTTTATGCAAATTGCATCATTTAGATAAATTGTTTAACTTAAATTCATGAACATACTTGAAGAATCTTTATGTTTAAGGATTGTGTTAGTTTTAGAGGAGACATAAATTAGAGAGAGATTTTTAGTTTTAATTTACTGAAGTTTATCACACACATAGCTATCTCCAGCAAAACCTTCCAGTAATAAAACCAATTAAATATAGAAGAGAATATGAAAAAAATCTCCTCCATTCAAAAAAAACATCAGGATAAAAATAAAGCATTAACATGTGACACAAATATGTCCACAAAACCAGTACAAACAAGTGTAAACTTTCTTGGAATATACATGGAAATACCAATAACAAATATGAAACAATGAGGGAAGTGCCATAGGTTAACACACAAGCAGTTTATTAAATGTTGTCCTATCAAACTTACTGACTAACCTCAAGTGACAGTACAAGTTACTAAAAGAGTAGGGAATAAAATTAATCACATATAAAATTTCATCAAACAAACAAAATAGTTAATATATTCACCTATAATTTTACAATATATAACATGTTAAATTGACAATGGGTTTTTGTAAGAAGGCTCACACAACAATCAATGGAGATGCATCAAAACTTGATCAAACACTCACCGCAGTTTACTTCTCTCGATGTCATTAGAACTGTAAATAGGGAACAGGGGTCGACCATGAAATGTTGTGGGCTTTACAGAATTACAAATACAGCTATCCTACGATGCTACACTATGCTGAAAGAATTTTTTTTAATGTTTAGCTCGAGCCAGGAAGATGCAAATAGATTAATTTTGTTATCAACCGCTCTAAATGTGGAATATCTTAGTAAACCAAGTTACATACATACAGATGGGTCATTTAAAATGGTTTCTCTGCAGTTTATGAACACTTTTACTGTCAATTAAATTATTTACAAAATTTCTTTTGGCCTTATGTTTAGGGAAACTTAAGAAAGATAGAATTGGATGTAGAAGCAATTGAAAATGCAGTCAGTACAACAAGATTGTTTGCTTCAGCCAACTCCAGTAACTATGTATTTTCTGGTCATCAACATGATTGCAGCACATCAGACTTTTCTCAACATGCTGTCAGAAGATGCCTCTTTCACTTTACACAGGCCCTATACAGGAAAATAGTAAGCTTAAGTTTGCGGGATGAATATCTTGAATTAGATGAACCAATTCATAAGCAACAGATGCAGCCGCTACTTGCACTTCCCTATGTTCCATTGGAGGACATATTAGCTACCGTTTATAAGCTGTATGATAAAATTCATGAAGATCTACTTGATATTGCGGAATATATACTTAATGCATATTATGTCGGGTTCAACATGCACAAGGAGGTCAAATTTCCCCCTCCTGTATGGAATATGTTCGATCCTATTCTACATGGCCATCAGAGAACAAATAATACAGTGGAAAGATTGCATTCAAAATTTCAGAAGCTTGTGTCTGGTCATCATGGTCATCATGTCAGTAAATGGAAATTTCTTGACTACGTCAGGCAAGAACAAAGTGAAAAAGAAAATGTGATAATATAAATTACTGAAAGTCATGTTAGCATAAGGCATCTTATAACAAGAAGTACATCACCAATAAGTGTGACATAGAAGATATCATGTGGCAATACAACCAATTTAAAGGAAGTAACATTGTAAAGCAGTATCTCCGCATTACATATTACCACCCGAAGCTCAACATAGACCAACATATTGAAGTGGATACTGACAACCATAAAGGAGACGCCAAACCTACCCCAGCATTACCAGTGTATATCACTGGTTTATAACTGTTAAACACTTCAAATTTACAACCAAGGCCTGAAATTAATTTACTGCAATGAATGGACTTTTTTTAAAGTGGTACAATTGGCCTTTTTTGTCTTAATAGAGGTAACATTTTTGTAATTGGCATATTGGGTATTTTTTTGGTCTTATACATTTTTACACTGGACAAATTAATAGTGTAGATTTTTATGTTTGTGGACCTCTAGGAAAATTGGAAATTTTTGTAATGGTCATTTTGCGTTTAACATTGTGACTGATAATTATCATTGTCATATGTCATTGTATGTAATCATTTCAACAACATTAATGCTTTGTATTATAACCACCAAACCGATCGATATTTTTTTCCTGAATAGGATTGCCACTGATTTTTAATTTCTGAATTCCATGACATTTTCAGGTTCCTTAGTCAAATATTTTGGTTTAAAGGTGACTCCTGTTTTCTTCTTTCATTTGAAACATTAAAAGGTCCAACCAAAAAATTGGTTTTGTCAGATTTGAAAACTACTTTAAGAAATATATTTTTTTTGTTCAAAACTAAAATGAATACTTGATGTATAGTTGTTAGAAATTATCTTAAGTCTGGTTCAAGGCACACACAATACATCATGTAAACACCTATTTCACTTAGTTTAGTGGAGCCTCAACTTGCTTGATTTTGATATATCAGGTTCTGCAATTTAAATATGTCTATTTTATTATTAAATATGGTATGTTATATCTAATTATCATTCCTTATTTAGTATTTAAACAAACCATTGGGTAACCTCAAAATATCAATGACCTTATTTATCACTAGGTTTTTAATGAAGGTAATACATTTGAAAATACAAAGGTATCAAAATAATCATTATTTAAATATCAACTAAATCAAAGATTATCTTCAAAAACATATACACTCAGTTTACCCTCAAAGGTAACAAACTTAGCTTGGTGTAGTTCAAATGATAGGTGATTAAATGGATTAATTTGGATAAAAAAAAACCATTTAATCAAAGAGAACATCAGCTGTGATTACAAAAACACACTTTATTTTTCATACAGAAAAAAAGAAGCCTATTTTATCCTTTTTCCAAACAAAGAAATGTTACCAACCACCAAAAATTAAATTTCCCTGACACTGCCCACAAACATAATTTTTAAAATTTTTACATAGTATAGTGTGTTCCAATAAACAACGGCTTTCACGCGCACTTTTAAACTTTGGTTTATTTAACATCTTCATGAATATATCCACTTGCTATTTTGTGAAGACAAAGTAGATCTCGATAACTCCTTCAAAAACCTTGTCTCAAACAAAATGGTAGTGTGCATCAACGTGTTTGAGCCTTTTGTGGTGTTTGGAATTATAGGCTACACAGATTGCAGATTTGTTGCCCTCAAAATTTGGGACAAAATATATTTTTTTAAGCATAGCTCTAAGAAGACTCCAAATCAAACTATCTTCACTTGCTGCTAAACCCAAAGCAACATAATAAGACTCTGTGGAAGATAATGCCTTCATTGTATCTTCAAACACCAAGCAATGCAAGACCCATAAACGTTGAAGGCATAACCCACTTGCAGTCTTATAAGTGTCCTATTCAGTCTCCATCTTTAAAACCTTTTATTTCAGTATTAGTTTAATTTTGTCATACATAAGATTCAAGTCAACAGTTCATTTAATTAGATCTTGGCTATTACAGCATTGATAGCTAATGAGTTATATCACTGATGTGCATAAGTCTGGTCTTGACCACAACATTTTGAATATCAAACGTCCAATTAATTTGTATGGCATTTTGTTTCCATCTCTTGACTCTTGGGAGTGTGTCGCTTCAAGTTGTTAATTTTAATGGCATTATTTTATTTTAGAAAATTTCAAAACTGTTAAAAAAACATGGCTATTGAGAAATTTAAATAAGTATGGATTCAAAATTTGTATATGTGTGTGTGTACTAATTTACCCTTGAACCATCCTAATTTCTTTAGTCTTGAAATTACTGCATAAGACACTCTTCAAAGATACAATTTCTTAAGGTTAAAATCATCTACAAAAGAATTGTCGACAAAAACAAGCATATAAAGTTGTTATTTTTGTTCATTTCTGTAATGTAAACAATGCAATTTTGAGATATATATATAAAATTTGAAAACTTTGGTGGTATTCGGTTCAATTTCCCTGAATACTTATATGACCACCTCTTCTTTTGTTTGGCCACAAAAGAAAGAACTTCTCACATCCATTTGGTGGATAGGCAATCCAACATGATTAGTGTCTGCAAGTAAAATTGTCAGTATTTGCAGTTTGGCTACTGGTGTATATTTTTCAGATAGATCCAATAGCTCAATTTGCTAAAACAAATGCGTTGCTACTAACAATGCTTTACAAATCTTAGGTTTTCCAGCCTCGCTACACTTTTTTGAAAAGATCCATCTGCAACCAATGACTGGAATATTCAGTATGATTCATTTTCATGAACAAATAATTTCCCAATGAGCTTGTAATTCTAGTTCATTCGCCAAGTTTAAGGAGGGGTGGAGGGTGAAAGGGGACACAAGAAAAAGGTCAATGATTTTTGCAGTTTTTATAGCAAACAATTTTTCATGGCAAGACAAATAAAATATTGCTCCAGTAAAAACCGAGAGTTTAATTTTCTACACCTAGAAATCCAAATGTTTGTTGAACATTGTATCTGAATATTAGCATTTAATGAGAAATTTTTTAAATTAAGAGAAAAAGTCATAATCAAATTCTAGGACAACATTGAAAAGTATTTTAAAAAAACGGTTGAGATTACTAGGCGAAAAAAATTAAACTCTATTTCTCTTGGATGAATAGTTAATTTATTATGTACCAAAAACTTTGTACATTATAAAAATTGCAAAAATACTGCCTTTAGCTTGCAGTTGCTATCCTCCCACCTTAACAGGTTGTTTGGGTTGAGTTTTGTTTTTGAAAGCGTACTTATTCTCTCCTTCATAAGCCGTTTCATATTCAACATGTTTTTTATACTCTTTTTCTTCGTTGAACGTCTCCCTTCATTTTATGCATCGTCAATACTTGTTATTGATAATTATCTTGATTGTTGTACATTCACCCCCTCCCCCTCACTCACCAGCATTTTAAACTACAGCTTCAATCTCACATTCATATTACTTCAACTGTCATACATTTTATAGTAGTTCTAATAAAGGGGGAACTGCTACCTCTGAATTACTACTGGTTCCATTTTTGTTACAGAATATTACAAAACGAGCAAGAGCAAATTTGTTATGTTGAGGCTTATAAATTTTATACCCTTTGATGTTATCGCTATAACCAACAAGCAAAGTATTATTTTGAGGGTAATAAATGTTATTGCTTTTGGTGTTATCATCATAACAAACAAGAACATTTACTTTTCTAGTCCAACTTCCTCTTTTTTTTTTCTTTCGGCATATGCAAGAAAACTTTAAGGAAATGCACATCAGGTTTTTTGTTGAAACAAAACTAAATTATAGGGTGTTTACCTTTCAATGAACTGATAGAGGTATTACTCAAAACAAAAACACTTGCATCAATGGTTTCAGGTCATTTTTTTTTAAAAAAAAGCTTCTCATTCTGCTGAGAACTATCCTCTCCTGTGCGTTGGTGCTGGACTCTGTAATCTTCAAATAGCAGCTTTATTTCATCATTCACGAATTCCAGCGTGTTTAAAGTCCTGAAAGTTTGTATCAGCCCTCCCAAATTGATCTTTGCACTCTTCAAATGTGTCTTCGTTTTTTTTTCTATTTTCCCCAATTCTAACTTCTCATTTAAGAAATTATTAGTCCAGTAGTAGGAAAAGCTATTTTGGGTCAGCATCATGTACCTGGACCCTCCCATAAATGGTTCTTCGAATGGTCCACAAAAGGGGTTTTCCACTGGGAAGTAATCCACTTTGTGTGGCTTTAGGGAATTTTTTCACATGGAAAACATATTGGTGCGCCAGTGGTTGCTGCCAATTAACTAGATTTTACCTTTTGGTTGCTACATAATTCACATATCAAATATGATCTTGAAACTAGAAATTAATTTTAAAAAACTTTCCCTCTTTGTTAGGAGTTGAACAAACTTTTTCTGTTTTGTCAATAAACATGCAGACTAGTTTCTCATCAATAATGATATGACCCACTTCAGTGGCTGCATTGTATAAGACGTCACTCTTGCAAGGGACCAGACTGCCAATGACGAAGAAATCTTGATTTGGTCCTGATCGGGTTTAGTGAGGTTTTTTTTCTCCTAAAAATGGTTTCCTTCACTTTATATATTTCCAAGCAATTGGGGGTACATTTCCTCAAAGTTCAACCTTCCTCGTTCCTAACCCCTTAGCATATATTAGTGCATAGGCATATAGCACAAACAGGTAGTAAGAGGCAGTACTATCTTTAGGATCAAGCTAACAGAAGAATGGTTAACTTCAAGTCCAGGGACAAATAGCACATCATGCAGGTAGCTAGGTAACCAGAAACTTCCATCCAAAGGTATTCCTGTGGCTTAAATGGTTGAATCATCTTCCAATTTAATTAGTTCTCAAATGAAAACCTGTCAAAAATCCATAAACTTCCTGCATGAAACACATATGCTCAATGATTCTGTTTGGTAGTAATATCTAAAAAGGCAGAAGCTATAATTGTTATCTCTCTTAAATCATGTTTTTGACTTTTTTCTCTCCTAAGATGGCAATATTTTTGTTTATGAGCTGGTTTTTTATAATAGTGGCATGTTTAAGTATTAACTACTTTTTCCTACTTTAGTTATACTGCACATGTCCAAGAAGCCCTATTTAAATTTGAAAACATTTTTTTAGAAAGGTAAGTAGTGCTAGCTTCCAAGTTGTATTTAATGAAATATAGCAGTTAGAACATTAGAATTTTATTTAATGTAGCACTGTTTATTCAGTTACCATTATATCTCGTCATAACAATAAGAATTTATATATCAAAATTCTGGATTAGAGAAATTTTTAAAAATAATTCAATTACTCAATTTTATATGAGATTTTAAAATTATTTCAGAATGTTTGTATATGTATATAAAATTCACTGAAGTGTAGTAACTTCTCAAATGTAATATTTTCAGTAGTTTGAGCCTCACTGTCATATATTTTAGTTGTGGAACCCTGGATTAATAAAAGTTAAACTATTATATAAGTGAAGAATAACTCATAAAACACTTGCCATATACCACACAGACTTGTATTGCTTTATGACACAAAAGGATTTTTATAGACTACGTAGAATTATTGCAGAACTCTTTGAAACTTCATTTGATATAAACACTTTGGGATTATTCTTTTCACTAAACCATTGCCAGCAATCTTCCTTATTATTAATTACACACCATATTGTTTTAAGTAACAGCACCATTTGTTGATATACTTGGAATAGAAATTTCAGAAATATCATTAAACTTACTGTCTGAATTTTCTAAGTTACCATCTTCCTCACCCAACTGAATTTTCTTAGTCACCATTATCTTCCTCACAACTAAAATAAGTTTCACTTAAAAATTTATAAATACATTCACACAAATAATTCAGTATTTTTGCCCCATCTAATTACTTCCTCTTTCACTATAGACTGGTTTGTTCAAACAGCTGAAGTATTGAAATATATATTTTAAGGGTGGACACCTAGCTAATCTAACTGAAATGTGTATAGGATAAATAAAATAACACAGCTTCTGATTGGTGGTGCTATATTGATATGACAAGTTCAACTATGTGAATGGCTTAACAGAATAACAAGCAGCATGTCCCACACTTTGTGTTGTCTTTGGGAGTCTGCTACTACCACATGTGTGATATGTTAGGACACATGGGTCTTAGCTTAGGTTACCAGCCTTGAAACAAATTTCACATTGGATAGGCTTTTCCTTTCTTTCTAGGTGTAACTAGGCAATCAGGGCACCTACATTATTAGCTTTATCATGAGACTTTATTCCTCTTTAATTAACAAATGGTTAATCAACTAAATTTTTGTTAATTATTCTTTAGGTACTGTCTCCCACATTAGTATAAAATAAGAGCAAGTTTCACAAACAGAAATTTTAATATTTGGTGAAAGTCATGGTATCTGGAATGCTCTCAACTAATAAAGTCAATTCGAACGTATTACATATTACATTAGAAGCAGAAGAAGCAGTTCCTTTCCCCTCATAAACACAATCATATAACCTTTTTTGCATTAAGTGGAAAGTAGCCTCAGATTTTCAATCATAAATGGACATAAGTTTGTTCCACATCGCCTTTGCTGTGCTTTGAACGTAATAAAGGTTCAGCAGATATTCTGCCAAAGATAATTTCTTGCACTTTAGTAGCCTTATCATTTGACCTAATAAAATAAGTGTTTTACTCTTCAAGTTTGACCTCAATTCCAGTGATGGAGCCAAGAGCCCAGTTTGACCTTCAAACTTTTGTTACCTGGAATTTCCAAATTTCCCAGTTATCTTTTCCAGTTAGTTTATAAGTGATTATTTTCCTCCATGATTGAATAAATATAATGAAGGATAAGACAGATAAAATATACCACATTGACATCTAACCTTTCACCAACAAAAAAGACTCACGATGAAAATTTCTACTCCCGTCTTTCACAACCTCCAATCAATCATTCAATAAAGGTATTAGGGCCTTAATCTCTTAAATATGTGTGATTAAATGGAGTATTTTAAAAGTAAAACTTTTAAATAAACAGAACATCAGTCATAAATAACAAAATACATTTTGACATGTAATACCAAAATACATTTTTTTTCCAAACAAAGACATTGTGACAGACCAAAGAAAATTGAATTTCCCATAAAATAGCTTCATCTTGTAATAAATTTAGATAAGCCTGCTGATTTTTATAGGAAGCCCACTTATCACAACCAACATTGATTGAATGACACTAAAATTTTGCATTTTAAAACTATGTCTCACTTGATTTATTAGCTATAAAGTCCTTCTTAAAAAGTTTATCAAAAGCTTCCGATAATACTTCCTAATGGATTACTGTATGATTTCTCTTTTCATCAATAATAAAAATAATTAAGATAGTAAATAATTCTTATTAAGTCCCCCTTCCCCTGACATTGTGGCAACATGATTTTCGAGTTTTCAAATAACGGGCTTCCTATGAAAATCAGACATTAGGTATCGTACCTTTCAGGACAAATAGAGTGTACAACAACGATAAAACTACATAAATGTGCAGCATGCTACTCTAAATTTGAATCTTACATAGAACATTAAGAGCTAACTTAATTATCTGCTAATTATATATAAAGTTTTTATGATAGTTCAGTAAAATATATAATACTTTAACTACTCATATTTTGGAACCTGAATTTTGTTTAACAAAAAGGTAACTAATGTTTTAAAACTAAAAGCCAAAGCTGACAGCACTAAGAATAACAAATAAAAAAAATAGCTTTTGCTAAAGTTTTACCTATGGCAATTTGGCAGCCGGCAGTCTACCATCCTATCAAAGAATAAAAATCCTTCCAAAATATCAATATTATCATGAAAATCTTTTGAGTGCATTATTAGAATATCTTCGCGGTCTGTAACATAAAAACATCGTGGTTGCCTGCAGTGGAAGTGGTGACATCGACTGTTGTAAGGGCATAGTGTATCAGGACATGGCATTCCTTCAGAGTACGAGTAAAATCCCTCCTGAAGTATATCGAGACGATGCTGAAACAAGAAGAAAAAAATCTTTAAAGGTGTTAAGACATGCTCAAGCTTCTAGAAACCAGATTCATTTTTACTAAGCCCCACATGTTAAGATAATAGTAGAAAGCAAATTAATATTATCAATGGTACATAGGTCTACCTTTACCCATGTTGCCATAGTTCAGTTGGTATTTTACTCTCTTCTGCTGAAGAAGAGGACTGATGCACCCCCGAAAATTATCATAATCATGAGCTTTGAGGCCTACAATTATCTGGTACTTGTAGGTAGGCCTTGCCTCTTTTATGCGCTTTTCAATTACTAATATATTATAATAATTTAATGGTACTTGGAAAATTATTCCAAAGTTGGATGAATGAACTATAATACATCATAGTTTTTTTTTTTTGCACAGTCATAAATCATGAAACACATAATAATATTTAGGATGCAAATTAATATGCATTCAAAAATATTTATATTTCCACCCACATGTATACTTTTAAATTAGTAGAAATCAAATGGTTCATTGGACTCGGGTGATTTTATAAATACCTATAAAATACTACTACTATGATAAAAATACTTTCTTACAGGTAACGGGCCAATAGTTTTTTGGGATTTTTTGAAATTCAACTCCTAAGGCGATGAAAAAGGGAGGGTATAGTTTTTATGGATCTCGCAAACTGTTTGAGCTGGAAATAGGAAAACTGGCATGGAGGTTCTTTTTAGGTGATGGGTAAGTTGTTTTTAATTGTTTTAATCCTCACCAGGATTTTTTTAAAATTAGATACCTCTAGAAGTAATTTGGAGTTTTTTAAATATCATAATTAGAGTTCAATGTGTCCTTCTTCCAACCAAATAATTATTTCTCACATTTGTGTGTATGCCTGCCACATTAATAACAATATTTAAAGTAACATTAGGGAGGGCCAATGGCATACCTGCC
>CABEEJ010000349.1:112069-127246 GCA_901482245.1 Timema douglasi
GTCATCTGTTTGGGGGTGGGGTAAAATATGTGCCCCCACCATACATACACTAAGTGGCCAGTAGTGTGTCAGGGATAGCCAAATTATAACACATACAAATATTAGGTTTGAGAGAGGTAAATTACAAAATAGATGTAGAAACCAAAATGATTGATAAATAATAATTAACTTAAGCTTTTTAAAAATAAAATTCATGAATATTTATTACTTATTTCTATTTACTGTCCTTCAGTACTTGAACTTGTTTTATCCATATTCTCCCTAGCCTCCCTTTTAACATTATTACCGGCATTCTTCTCATCAACTTCTTTGGATACACTAGCCCTCTTAATATTCTTCCAAAAAATGGGAAGACCAAAAGAAAGAAAGCTTTTGAAAATTCTTGCAGAGCCCTGGTTGGGAATCGCTGATAAAAAGCTTTATGCTGTGTGTTAGTTTTAAAGCTTTAGAGATTACATGGATTGTAATTTTTTGGGAAACCAATTAAACTTGAATTGTGACCAGCAAATTCATGATTTAGATCACTCCTGGGCCAACAACAGCCCGCAACGTATTTTTATATGGCCCGCCAAGCTATCTATCTATGAAATATATATAAATATATATATAATTCTAGAAACAAAAGTTAAATTTTAAATATAATCCTAGAAACAAAAGTCTCCTGTAGGGCAAAATACCTATTCAATGTTTGTATTCTTTTAGACGGGAGCAAATAGTTAGCAACAGCCTAAGTGAGGCTTCACCAGTTCTGAACACCAAGCTGAGCGGATGTTTCGCACACATTACGATATGTATGTCAATAAGATTTGTTTTTAAATATTAAAGTGTTAAAACTAATAGAAAACAAAAAATTGAACAGGATTGTCATGTTTTTAATGAACAGAGGAAAACTTTTTTTTTTTTTACTGAAGTAAATAAAAGGCTGTTTGCCTCCCTTGTCAGGAGAGTGTATCAGTGTTAAAAGAGTATGATATTAAAAGACATCTACTAAACATTCTGAATTTGGTTCCAAACTAACACTAGAAGCTAGAAGGAGAGCAGCAGATAAATAAATTCAAAATTTGTCTTCACATCAAAATGTGTTTACAAGGAAATTGATGAAACAAGAAGTAGCTACAAAGGCAAGCTTTACTATGGCTCATTTAATAGCAAAAAGAAACAAACTGTTTTCTGATGGAGACTTTATTAAACAGTTTTATTGAGGCTTGTGTAATTATATGCCCTGATATTAAATATAAATTTAGCTTGGCGAACAATAGCATGAATAAATGAATGTATCGGTGAAAATTTTAATGAACAACTATTACAATCAATAACATGTTGATCGATTGCTCTCGACGAGAGTACAAACCAAAAGGATTCTGCACAGTTATTAATTTTCAAGCACGCATGTACTCCGGAATTTTAAATTATTGAAAAATTTTATCAATGGAGTCTATCAAGGACCAAACAATGGGAACCGATATATTTGAAAAAGTTGAGAGTTGCTTGCTAAAATATAAATTGCCATGGAACAAAATGGTAACCGTAAAAACTGACGAAACACCAAGTTTGACAGGCAAGAATATTAGAGTGTTAAAAGAAAATTCAGGGTAAAATCCGTGAACAATATTACAACTTAATAACAATAAATTTTATAATATACCAACAAGTATTGTGTAAAAGTATGTTAAAAGTTGGACACATCCCATTTTGTGTTATTAAAGTTGTTAATTTAATCCGATCAAGAGCTATGAATCACAGACAATTTATAAGTTTTCTTCAAGATCTTGAATCCGAGTATTCGAATATTATCTATCATAGTGAAGTTCGATGGCTAAGTTTGGGAAAGGTTCTTTGCAGAGTATGGGATCTTAAAGATGACATAATTATCTTTTTAAAAATGAAAAATATTGTTGACTTTCCCAAATTAACTGATTAAAACTAGCTTAGTGATTTTGCTCTTACATTGGACATCATGGCACACCTAAACGATTTCAACTCTGTACTACAAGGGAATAATGTATATGCCCATAACATGGTAGTAAGCTTGAATGTATTCCAATTAAAGCTACAATAATTTTGCTTTCACAACATTTATTGAAAAAACTGTTGATCCCTTTACAACCATGCAAACACTGACAATACTAGAAAATAAATTTTAATAATATGCTAAAATGGTTAACGCTTTGAGAAATGAATTTTCTCGCAGGTTTGCTGACTTTTGCAAAATTGAAAAAGGTTTGTCAATAGTTCGCGGTCCATTTTCAGTTGACATTGATAGTGCACTGAGTGAACTTCGACTTGAGATGATAGAACAGTGTAATCCTGGCTTAGGAGAATTATACGGTCGTGAAGAAATTTGCAAATTTTAGAATTCTCTTGTTTCTGATAAATTCGCAAATATTCCAGATTTTGCTCGAAAAATGTTTGTCATTTATGGATCAATCTGTATATGTGAACAAACAGATTCTATGATGAATCTCAATAAAAACTTCTTATAATCAAGCATTTCTGATGAACATTTACAAGCAATTTTAAGAATTTTGATGACTAAATTAACACCTGAGATCAAATAAATTATGAAAAATATGAAAAAATTGCATTCAACTCATTAAGTCATGTTTTATTGGAAAATAATTACTTGTATTTTATAGCTTTAACTTTTTTTCCTGTATATAATAAATGTTGAGTGCCTGAAAATTATATTTTATTTAGCGGCCAGTTATGATATTAAAATTCTCAATGTGGCCCTCAAGCCAAAATATTTGTCCGGGCCTGATTTAGAGTTACTAATAATTGACATTTCTTTGTGTACCAAGATTAGTCAAATTTAATCACTTGATAATTTTTTTCACAGAGACTGGAGATGGATACTAATGCACAAAACTGTCTTTGCTTATTTTCAATTAAGTGATCTTTTTTTCCATCTCAAATGTGTTTCTTTATACACTTGAGTTGGCCAAATATTTTGTCGACTAAGATTCGTGTTTAATTTTATAATTTATTTATAAATGAAAAAAATAAGTTATGATATTAATTTCCCATGTGAATTTCTTTTATCTTAGGGCTACTGCAAGCAGTATTCCCGTGTCAATTTCTTTGGTTAAGTAGACTCTAGGCCTCAAAACAAAAATGGTAATAATATTTCCAAATAAATTTGATGTTAAATACTCACAGGTGTTGAACTTTTTGGACATTCATCAGGGCTTGGTGGAGAGGAAGCTACCATATTTAGATGCTCTGGTGTAGATGTAAGTAGCTGGTTACCAAATATGTTGCTAGAAGGCACTGTTGTTAAGGAAGGTTTGGGTAGTTTAAAGCTTGTAAAAATAGCTTGAGGAGAGTTCATAGTTGATCCAGGAGTCATAGGAAACTAAAAATAAGAATTCATACTTTTTTGAAAGGTTCGCCACATTTCTAAATCTATTAAAAATTTACAATGATAAATGTGTACTCTATTTAGGTACCTAATAGGTCATTAAAGTGTCCACATAAATTTACTGAGTTTTAATCAAATTTCTTTACAATCTGTCCATAAACGAATTATGAATATTATTTTTGACTTTTTTTTATATTAATTTGATAGAACATTTGAGGCGATAATTACCTACATGTGTCCATTAGACACCTAAAATAGTGATAACACTTTTAAGGAAACATTATTTTATTTTGACAAGAGCCACAAATTCCATTGGATGCAGAGAGGATATAACATTAAGAACTGTGTGGATAAAATAATGCTCACATGTGTATGAATATAGGATTGGTAGAGTTCCAATATGATGGTGAAATGAAATCAAAATTTTCTGATGAGAGGTTGGCTTATACATTTTAAAAACTTAATACGAGTTTATTAAACTTTCACTTATTTAACACGATTGGCTATATTTTTGTATTTTAATGCCGAAACAAGGGAACAATTTTTCAAAAAAACTAACTGATTTTGTTTAAGTTTCAGTAGTGAACATATTATAACTTACTATCAATATTTTTCTTTAATACATTAAGGTCTAAGGGCATAGTTTATTTGCTTTTTATGGTACCATAAATACTACCAATATAATTGTTGACATGAATTGTGTTTAAATATTTATTTGGAGTTATAATATCATTGATCAAGAAGAAATGATACAAACATAATACAGCATATGATTAATTTACAACGCAACACCACATATTATTCTAATATATAAAAAATTAGATTTTAATATACCCAAACCCTAAATATTCTTTGCCTGAAAATATTTATAATTCTTTTGATCAAATTTTTGAATTTTCAGTGAGATGAGTGTTTGATATTAAAACATTTATTGTGAGGTTAGAATCAAAATAAACTCAGATGTTTATAATTTACATATACACTTCTTGTTCAAAACACAAAGATAAACTTAGATAGTGACAACATTGATCAAGAATTTAACCTAGAATTTTAAGCTGAGACACTATCAGTGATGGCAAAAGCAAACAATGTTTCTCTGATTTTAGTTTATCTTGTAATTTTAAACTAACTATGTTTTGAGTTAGATATATGTTCAAACATATAGCATGCTAAGCAAGGCCGTAGCCAGCCAATAATTTCAGGGGGGGTTTGGTGAACACATCCCCCAATTGCTGGAAGATAAAAAACATTATAAATGACAAACGGTTCTAGAAGCTCTTTGAAGTGTTTTTTTTAATGATAAAATAACCCCCTAGCTGCCGAAGGGTAGGAAATTTTCTAAATATTAAACACTTTTTGAAGCTCTGTGAGGTTTTTTATGGTAAAATAACCCCCAAAATGCCGAAAGCTATGAAAAATTTCTAAATATTTAACACCTATAGAAGCTCTTTGAAGTTCTTTTTATAATAACACAGCCGCCTAATTTGTATTTGTATTTTAATTTTTATATCGTTTGAACCATAAATAAAGCTATATATATTTTGTTCATAAAATTTCGCGGGGGGTTTGAACCCCCAAAACCCCCCCCTGGCTACGGCCTTGATGCTAAGACCTATAGCATATAAAAGATAATGAAACAAGGCCCCCTACCCAATAAAATTTAATAGATAACCAATTAGTATCAATTAGGTGCGCGATAATTGCCAAAGCAAACAGCTGATCTATGTTTCAACCTTCAGAATAGTACATAGCTCAACCCCAAGACAAAACAACATAATGCCTTGATGTGAAAAGATACACAAACCTTATAATAATAAGTTTTAAAATTTGGATTTTTTTTAAAATTTGTATTAAATTTTTTTACCAGGAATTAAAAATATATTACACAGCTACAAACAAAAAATGACATAATTTACTAATTTAATGATTATTGTATTTCATATTTTTAGTCTGTCGAACACTCCCATTCTGTCGCACGCACTAGCGGGTTGTTCGTGATATAGTCTTACCACTTACATTCGATTGCGATGAGGTTGAAGGTATATCAGTAAGATCCTGACACTGTTGCTCATCAACAAGATCAGAAGAATGAGATAACTTCAAATCTTCACATGAAAAAGCTGTGGTTGCGTTTTCACTTTTCTTCTGTTTTATGAACCTTTCCTGTTCCTTTTCAAACTTATATGTTCGTTTCCTAAGTTTCTGTGTTGTCGCCATATCAACTGGGCCTATCACCATTTTCCTTGAAGTCCTCTGATCCTCAAGAAACAGTCTTTCCAAGTCTGTAACTTTCCTTTCATGTGGACATTTACATCTGTTGAGAGATGCACACTTCCAAGAACAAATATCAAATAAACGTTGTTTTGATTCAGATTGGAAAATTAGTAATTTGGCCCCTACAGGTGGGCCCTATTTTGTATTATTTTTCAATTCATTTCTCACCAACAAAAAGTACTTCATAATATCTTCGTATGTTGGTAGAACGGGAGTACTTAATTCTGCTGGATACCCAAAAACGGGACAAAAAACATCACCTCTACTGTGCCTTTTTATCTTCAGCTTCTTCACATTTTCCAACGATTGCGACATTTCTCCGTTATATCTTTAAGTACACTACTAGTTCAACACAATATTAAAAATCCTATAACACTTTCACATGTACTATTTTGCAATAAAATTTAGACCCTACAAATTAATACCTGAATTACAAACGTGCCACGAGCAGAACATACGACCAACGGTCAAACTACAATCATCGAACATGAGAAAACTGAACTTAACGGGGGAATTCCCCGCAGATGGCCTTGATTTCGCTTGTGCAATCTTTTTAGTGGAGGGTAGTGCCATCTATTGTCTCTAGCGTGGGCGTTGATCAACGTCTATGGCTGCCCGAACATTCCCTGGCATTAATTGCAATAATTTACTATAGTGCCATCTATCAATGAACCATTCAACTTTTAGCAAGTCTGAATATTTTATATCTAAGCTAATAGATAGTGCTAGCAGTGCAATGCAATACAAAGAACTTAGACTGAAGTATATAATTGTTAGAATAAATGAACAGCAAAAGCATTTGGCGCGTAACCATGGCTGCCTGGCCAATGTAGGTTGCTATGATAAACACACGTCAGAGAATGGGTTAAGACGCAAAAGTCTAATCGGAAGATATTTATTGATTACTCTAAAATTTTTCATTTATGTTTCTTAAATATTCTTTCAACTTTTCCACGCTAGCGGGAAGAAAAAATCTGGAATTAAAAAAGTCACAAATATGTGAAATTTTACATCATTTTTGGCTAGTTTCACATATTTAGAACCCAAAGTAGAACCGGAAGATATTTATTGATTAATCTGAAATTTTCATGTATGTTTCTGAAACATATCCACAACTTTTCCACACAAGCAGAAAAATAATTTCGAAAAAAAGTTTTTACGCTCCGCCCTAATACACAAAGTTTATAATTTTAAAATCTTAACAAAACAGGTAGTATATATTAAAGAGCCCCCACCAATTTTTGAAACATTTAATATTTTTTTAGTAAAAACATGCATACATGTATCAATATCCAACACCAAATATGGTTAACTATTTTAGAGAGTATCAAAACTTTAACTTACATAGTCATTCCAAACCTGAAAAAGGAATGAAAAACAAAATCAATTTTTTTAAATGTCTGAATGTGTGTGTAAGCATATTGTTTCTTTTAAATGCATACCAGAGGCAAATCTAATAATAATATATTATTATTTCATTGAATCCTGTAAATTAAATAACTGTATCATTCAATACCTCGTATCAAGGGTTTACAAATTTAATATAAGAGTGACCAAGGGAGTAGAAAACTAATTTTTATATAGTGGGTCTTATACAAAATATTACTATACCTATAGCAATCAAAGTTTTTATACATATAGAAGGACCCCCTCTCCCCTCTCTATTTACTCTCTTAAGAGTGATTTCAAGAACCAGCCCAGCATGAGAGAACAAAACTCTCACCCAGGTGTACTGAGGGAGTTTTTTTTCCAACAAGTGGTTTCACATATTCTCTAAGTGGCTGCAGATGTATTTCCTCTTATTTACTTGACAATTGGTTAAAGTTTCTAATAAATATAGCATAAATGTGTAAATAAAAAAAGATGATAATTACACCTAAAAAAATACAATTTACTTATTTTTAGACAAGTTAGCCTACTCTGTCTCTAGGATATTATATAAAACAATATTCTTGATGAACATCTTATTGGTCTATTTCAAGGTTATCATAAAATTTATTCTTGGGCTTGGAAATCCATCCCACACTTAAAAAATCTGCTTACGATAGTGAATGGATAGAATTTAAAAGAAAATCATTATTAAATTTGCTTGTGGCATTTAAAGCATATATATACTTTAAGTACATTTATATATTAACACAAAGAGATTCTGTCAAAATCTATTTAGGAATGCATAACTTATAGAATATGTATATTTGCAGGAAAGAAGAATTGGGAGCCATTTAGGAAAAAATCTCAGTACACCAGGACAAATTCATAGCCCGGAACTTTCCATTGGCGGCACACTAGACAAGATAAAACTGACGCCTTTGTCTGCGCACCCTTTGTTGCGGGTCCTATTCATTATATAGCTATTGGAATCAGAGGGACAGTGGAAGGAGAATAGAGGCAAGAACAGTATAGATTCAGACCAGGAAGCTCCACAGCAGATCTCATATTTGCAGGAAGGTAGCTGCAAAAGAGACATTGTGAGTATATGAAGGACCTGCTGATGGCCTTCCTTGATGTTGAAAAAACTTATGAGAATGAGTTTATATCAGGACCATGTCTAAGGGGGAAATGGGGCTAGAGGTAAAGGGGGCAAAGGGGGCAATATGCCACCATTGTGCTATCGCTATCAGTCTAGAGAAAACTAACAGTGCAATGGTGCAAAGAGGAATTAACTTTTGTTAACTTATTTGGATTGATTGTTTACATTTAACTAAGTACAGTAATTTAATGGGTTGATCAATATTCCATAAAACATGTGAAATTATTAAGTAACATAAGTATTGAGTACATATCAATATAACGGTTTACTGCTAAAATTGAAAAATTGCCGTGAAAAGGGGGATGGAGCTTCACATTTTCTTAAAACGGCCCTGGTGTAGATGTAGAATATGGGAAGCACTAAAGAAGAAACTAGTAAGGAGTGAGACATTAAGGAGAGTGATAAATATGTACAAAGTGAGTTTGAGCCATGTGAAAGTGGGAGGGAAGAGGAAAAAGTGGTTTGAGTGGAGAAATGTCCTAAAGCTCTAATGGTGCTGTTAAGAACACTCCCCAGCCCTTCCGGTTTGGACAGTTGCAGCAGAATTGTCTGGTGCAGCTTGGTAGTTTGCAGACTGTCCTCGACCAGCTTGAAGTGGGTTGGAACTTTAAAGGTGCCAAGAGATTAGAAATACCGCTTAATTGCAAGCAAGGTTAGACATAGGTTAGGGAGATAGACTGGTGACTAGTTCAATAATGATATTGGAGAGAAAGACTTGTGTCGTTACTAATTCCGATTGTTGTGACTGAAATTCTGAATGTCTCACCATTATACTTAAAGACTAGTCAAATAAATAATCTATCAAAGTGTGTATATTGAAACATTTGCTAAATAAACACAAATAATCAATCGAGTCAGTGTGTTGTGAATTGGTTCAAGTTGGTTCATGGTGCACACTCCGGTAATATTAGCAAAAAATAAAGAATAAAAGGTGGCTTTTACTATATTCAACCATCAATCGGATGCTTTCAACTCTAGTATGGGATGTCAGAGTAAAATCTCAGGCAGACAAAGCTCAGGTGGACATTTAAAGTAACTTGGCCATACAACACCCAGTCCTCTAGAGGAACCCCTTAAATCGCAGCGTGAGATGTCAGAAACACAGGCCAAGGTGGGAGCACCTCCACATGCCTGGGCTAATTTTCCATTGGGAAAGAAAAGGAGACGTCCTACGACCAAGCCAATCAACTGGGCATGGGCAAGTATTTGCGGTCTATAGGTTCAAGTGAACCTAACATTTGTTAAAAAAAAAATGTCTGGGAACAACCATCTTCCAGCGGGGACAAACATGCGACATCAAGTGGCCAGCTATAAACTAAGATGTAACAGTTAGTTAGTTTTTATAATCTTGGTTTGATGATATATGATACAGTCCCCAGTTTACCTTAATTGACAAACACTTATTAAAGTATCATAATTTTGCAAAATGAGGAATCGCTCCTTCTGCCTCATAGTACAAATTAATCTATTTGTTAATTATATAAACATGAAAAGCCATTGCTTAGAAGCAGATAAGTTTGACTAGGAGATCAGTATTAAGGAGGCGATGCCAGAGTTGGAAGCTTTCGAAATTATAGGAGAGAGATAAAGTGGGAAAAGCGTCATTGGTTGATATGGGCAAATGTCCATCAATAGAGCTAGAAATACCCAAGATAGAGAGTAAACTTAATCTAATGTTGTAGCGAGTAGGGGAATCCATCTCGATCAAAGAAATTTCAAACTAAATTCAGACACCACCAACAATGGCTTGGTCAAATAGGGACAGACTCTGCAGGCAGGGGTGAAATTGTGCTCAAATGCACATAGTTACACAAGCATAATCAATTATAGTAAGCCCTATTAAAGCAAAAAAGGGTAGGGGACCCCTAAATTCTGAGGGGGGATTTTTACTTTCCAAATTTGGACAAAGGGCTGGGCTACCCCAAGACACAAGGCCAGGCAACCCGGCAGGCCACTTTATAGGCTCCACCAGGTTTGAAGTTAGGAATACATCTTGAAGAGATGGTGTAGGTATTCAGGCAGTCGAACCTGCAGGAGAAATAATTAATTTGCCCATAACAGAGACTTGTCAGCGCTAAGTCCCGTTAGGAAATTGAATCTTAAGTTTCAACAACAGTCGAATCCTATATAGTTCTTAGAGTGATTAAAAGAGCAAAAGAAGTCATACTAGTTAACTGACAGGAACATTTTGACTGCGCTGCCATAGTTGTTTGAGGGGAGTTGTAGGGGCTGGTCAATAAACCATTCTAATGTCTGGTCGGAATCGAGTGCTTTCCTTAACAGTTTCAAGCTTAGCTTCTTCCTGGTAGAATTTTCAGAGGAATTAGAAGATCAGATAAGGAATGGTTAGAAAAAACTCCTGTAAACAGTCACTAATTATTTTATAAGAATTCAGACCTTTATTATGCATCAAAGAGAATATTCTCTAGAAGGGGATTTCAGTATACATTTTTTTAGCTTAAGACCAGGGATACAATTAAAGATCCCACGAAAAGACATGCATTTAGCAGAAGAGTTACAGAAAAGGTCATATATTAAGAAAGATCAAATTTAGAAGTCTGAGAGTATCATTGGTAAAATCGGCCCAATTAGGATGATAGTAATCAGATGCAACAATCGTTTACCCAACAAGCCACACTCAAATCCAGGTATGGTCAAGCCAGGGAACCCAGAGGATGTCTCCAGTGGCTAGAAGAACAAAGAGACTAAGAGGTTTTACCAGACAAAGGAAAGGTTTTCTTTGTAGGTCACAAGATAATTTAATGGGACAGTGTGTACACCGTATAGGACGGGCGGGGGTTAGGGGTGGGTGGGCCGCAAAAGAGAGGTACACAACAAACAAACTCAACCATTCTAAGCGAATGAAGCAGAGCCTTAGTGTGTTTACTGTGATGGTCAAGTCAGGAATTCCAGAAAATTCAGGACCACATCCCATATTTATCCGGGGTTAGGGCAAAGGTGGGGCAGCGGGACACGCTATCCTTAATCGAAACTGGTTCGGTTCATAATTTAATCTCCCAAAAATTTGTCAGTGAACTTGAATCAACCTTTTCCATTAAACAAGGCCAAAACTTGTGAAACGGATGATGAAAGCATCATGTGCATCAATTTCAATGTGAAATTGACAGTTAAAATAGATAGATTTTCATGGTCGACATGGTTTTGGATCGCTCCTAATTTAAGTGTGGAGGTAATACTGGAGAGAGAGTTCTAGAGGTGGTCCAAATACCCAATGAGTATAACGATGCGGTAACGAAAATACCTAGGGTTTATGTGTGACAAAGTTGTTGGACAAAGTATCCATTATGTCTAGGCCATATTACTTTGTCCTCCTAAATGATTGGTTTAAAGCAACACATAGAAGAGCTCAGGAAAAAAGTGAGTCAGAGTTTTGCACAGTCCTTACGCATCTATGGCATTTTTGGTATCCAAGCCTAACAATAAGCATCGCTTCCAAGTGAATCACCAAGAATTGAACAAGAAAGTAGTTTGTGAGGCCACTCCTCTACAAACCTTAGAGGTGGCCTTCCAAAATTTAAGGAAGGTGAGGGTCTATTTCCTATTAGACTTAAATCCGGCTTATAATCAAGTCACCCTTAATGAACAGTCCAAAGAGTGCACGGCTTTTGTCACTCAAACTGGGTTGATGAGTATATTTACTTTTCATTTGGCATCTCAGTTGGTTCTCAAAAGCTAATAAGGCTAATGAATCACATTTATGTGGGCATGCGGCTCAAATTTGTCTATAACTATCTGGACGACATCTTCATATTGCCCGAAAACTTAACAAAGCATGCAGAACACTTGAGAGAGGTGCTCACCAGATTGTGGAATGCTAATCTCACTATAAATCCTCATGAAATGCAAAGATCAATCTTTCAGATAAAGTATTTAGTTAACATTGTTTCACATAAAGGAATAGAAATAGACCCAAAGAAAACCCAGGTCATTAAGAGAATTATTGGTAACAAACACCCAAAAGAAATAGTCTAGATTTTTGGGTAAGATAGCTTTTTTGGTCGATTCATACAAAACTTGGCATATTTAGTGGTTCCCCTGTACAACTTTAGAAGGATGAAAACCACTTTCTTATTGTCAAATGATGTTGGATAGGGGTTTCAAAACTTAAAACAAGTTTTAGTGGAAGCTCCTATTTTGAAAATGGCCAACTTTCATACACAGGTTCATCCCCTAGAATGATGCATTGTCAACAGCGTTGGGAGCCATTTTGGCAAAGGAATCTGAGGGGGAGATTTTTCTGGTTGCATATGGGAACCAGACACTCCTTCAAAATGAATTGAAAATTATCTGATGGACAACTCAGTTGCAAGCCTTTCGGTTCATTAATGTTAATATTAAGGGGAAGGATATTTCAGTAGCCGATGCCTTGTTGAGAATGTCTTATTCCACTTTGAGGAAAAACGTACCCACCCCCTGTCACCTACTGCGCTTCACACTCCATGGCCTTATTCATGACTCAATTACTAGAACTATTTACTTTGCTTAAGTCTGCACAGGCTGAAGAACCGGTGTTTGAGAATTTGCGCGCGGGCTTGAAAAACTTAACAAATAATCCCAGATTATAAGATTATATTTTGTATTTGAAGCCCTCCCATCGGTCTCGGTGGAAAGATTTGCATTCCCGCCCCCTTTCGGCAAGTGTTATTTCAATATTATCATATGTCACCAATAGGGGCACATCTTGGCATTGTCAAAACTGTTGCTTCAGTTAGAAAAATATTCTTTCGGACAGGGATGAACTGTTATCGAAGCACGTGAAAATTTCTTATGGGCTAAGCCCATCCAAAAGCGCAACGTGGGCATGATTTCCTCCAGTGTGGTTTGATTCTCCATGGAGAGGATCTTGGTCAATTTCTTTGGACCGCTTCCTAGCTCAGTAATCAGGAACCTATATGTGTTAGTGGTCGAGGACGGATTCTCAAAATTCACTTGGTTTATTCTATTGGTAGCTGCCATTAAGGGTTTGGAACATGAGATATCGTGTAGCATAGAAAATGGCAGTAAATTCTTTTCTCTTGATTTGAAAATTATGTGTTTTAATCTAGGAATAAAGCACATAACCAATATTCCCTATTATCTAGTACCAAATTTTTATAACTGTAGTCAAAGGAATCCAAAGTCCGTCATAATTGCGTTCCATCACCAGTGAGACACTAAATTGCCTGGGCTTCAAGTAGCTTTCAATAATCCCCCTCCACACCCACTATAGCCACAATGCTATTCCAGCCGAGCTGATGTTGGGACATGAGCTATTAATGTAAAATGAACCTGAACCGACACAACCCTCCTACAAACAGGTGTTACGAAAATGGAGTGACACTTTCAGAAAACTGAAGCAATCCCACGAGAAAGTAGCCAAAGAGTTCAATGAGGGTAGACATGACATGCCACTGAAATCCTTGAAATCCAATGTCAATCCTTCGTTACTCTCTTGAATTACCTTAATAGCATACTCTAAGACTAAATTAAAACATAATAGTGATCTTGAAGCTTCTTATTTCAACTCATTATGTGTTTCGAAAGTATATGATAAGTGACATCCAACCTGTACACTGTCATGCATATCTTTAAAACATTCAACATAAATTAGCTTGACAAATTTTTTTGGTATCCCAAGCTTTGCTAAAATTTCTTTTGACTGAATCATTGGCCTCTTTAAAATCTATATATAGTTGATGTACCATTATGATGTATTCCTACTTTTTTTTCTCATTTTTGCAGAATAGTATAAACCTGAATTGTTGTTGATCTATTTCGTCAAAATCCAAATTGATTATCCCCAATTATTTCCTTACATATGGTGTCAATCTCAATAAAATTATGTTGGATTAAACTTTGTAGCATGTTGCTAGTACCTCTATGAGATGCCGCTATATATATTACCATTTGTTTTATCTCCCTTTATGAAAAGGGGTATTATAATATCTTTCTTCCATTCTTGTGGTAATACATCATGATGCCATATGGAACATAGCAGCTTATGAATTTATATTACTAACACTTCTCCACCTCCCTTTAATAAGTCTGCTGTAATTGAATCTATACAAGGAGATTTATGATTCTTTACTTCTTAGTAGCTTTTTGACTCCAATAAATTTTGACTCTTGGAATAGTGGTTCAGCAGCATGTATTTCGACAACCTCACCCAATTCAGATCTCTCATCATCATCATCATCAACTGTTTCTAGCCTGTGGTCTGTTTAGTAAAATTCCTCCATCTCCCTCTGTCCTTCCACCATTCTTCATCCTGCACTCTCTTCCACACTCCTGCTCTCATTTGCACACTGGCTGCTATCTGTTCCTCCCATCTCTTTCTTGGTCTCCCTTGCGGTTTTGTCTCTACATACTTCATCTCCATTAAGCTTCTTGGAATACTCTTCCCTTTCATTCTCATTATGTTTCCATACCATCTCATCTTAGCTTCCTCTACTATCTCATGTACCCCCTGGTAGCATGCTCCTCAAAAACTTCATACTGATGGCCTCCACTTTCCTTGTTTCTCTTTTATCCAAAGTACCAAGTTTCTGCTGCATAAGTTACTATGAGTATGAAGTATGCTCTATACAGCACTTCCTTACCCTTCATGAAAATTCCAAATAGGCCTGAAGTGGTTGTTCTATTAAAAAAAACTCAACTCTGCCATGAGATTACCTTTCTCGTCATTCACTAAATTGGCCCTAGGGTGATGATTTTTTCTATATCCTTTAATATCCAAATAAAGTTATGATATTCTTAATTTTAATAATTTGTTCAAACTCACTAACTTTACCATTTAAATACTCTCTCTTTTTGTTTCTGAATATGGCAATGGGCTTCCTTTACGCATTGCTAAATGTGTATAAGCTTAATTTACTAGGAATTTCTAACCGTTGTTGTTTTGATTCCCTGTTTTCCTTTATTAGTTTTTAGCATTCGCTGTTAAACCATGACTATTTCTTACTATTTATGCAGGCTTTCACTAATTTTTTTTTTTTTTGTATTTCTAATATTT
>CABEEJ010000349.1:127399-154322 GCA_901482245.1 Timema douglasi
TTTTTTTTTAGTGACAGCCATTCCCTAAGTTTTGCTACTATCAAGTAGTGGTTTGAATCGCAATCTATGTCCCTGACAGACCTGACATCCAGTAAGTTTGTATGATGTATTTTATCTACCATCAAGTGATCTATTTTATTACGTGTATTACCATCTGGGGAGGTTCAATTATACAGACTATATATTATGGCTTTATTTGTCTGTCCAACTAATAGTTCGAGGGTACAACTAAAGATGTAAAATAATTTTCTGTGAACACAGATTACTATATATATATCTCAATTGTATTATATTTGGAAGAAGGTACAGAAAAGGTGGATAGAAACAAATAAAAGGGACGAACACAATATTGATTTTACAGTGAAAAGAAGAACACAGTTCACAGTGCTGCCATTGGACATCTTAAGTGGTAAAAGATTATAGTTGGAAGCCAAAGGTTTTTGGTTCAAATCTATGTATAGTTGTTTATTTTTATAATATCCCTAAAATACTTCATTTAAAAATTCAGAAAAATGAATGAATATAAATGTTATTTTATCATTATATTCCAAATTATAGTTCAAAGTGTTACATTAAATTTTATTTTTATGTTGTATTTTAATATATTTATATTATATTTAGAATTATGTAACCATGTTTCATTTCAAAGTATAATTTGAATATGTCTCAATATATTTTAATACATTTTTATTATCTTATGTTGATTAATTCCTTGGAGAACACTGTTCCTGCTATGTCTATAGTAAATCTTGATTTATTATTATATCTTGAAGTTGAATTTTACAAATGATATGCCAAATTTGGACTACTCTTTCTTATACTCAAAAATTTTTCAGAATAATAATCAATAGTGTAACCGGTCATCATAAATAAAGGCATGTTATCTTTGATTAATGTAATTATATATCCTATAATAGCTTATAATACCAAACTTGAAATGATAAAAATAACTGAATATATTTTGTGACACCCTTGGCCATAAAAAGGCATCCTAAAAGAAAATTGTTCCTATGTATGTTTTGTGTCTGGTATCAATACATTAATAATCAAATAATTTTTTTCTGAATGCTATTTTTAACCACCCTCCAATACCATAACTCCTGTGAAACAAACAACACATCAATTAGTTTACATATAACAGAGATAAACAAGGATGACTTTCTGGTAGAGCATTTTAGTGCATAAGCCAAAGGTTTCGGGTGTGATTCCTATAGCAAGTTTTAATGTTCACTTCATTAAATTACTTAAAACATGCCTTTTTTTACCTATACTTTAGTTATATTTCCCAAATAGTTAATATAATATTAGTTTTATAATATGGGTGGTTGTGGAGCTCGGGATGTCTACTCCACTTTTGTATTGAAAGAAAAGGTTGTTTTTTAAAATTATTATTATTGCTATTACTATTTATCACTTTCATCAACATCATCATCATCATCATCATCATCATCATCATCATCATCATCATCATCATTACTACTACCACCACCCGAATATAAGACAAGACTTATTTTCAGTTTTTGTCCTCGAAAAGTCAGGGGCCATCTTATATTCGTGCACGAAGAAAAATGTTGGTCTAAGGTCAACATGTGCATGTTGTATAATAGTGATATACCAGTATATGTTTATTTTACAAATAAAATGCGTGTACTTGTTTAAATTCTAACATAAACCAGCATTCTTTAAAGCAGATATCTCTATGGTAAAATATTTTATGTGTGTTGCTTTCAGCAATTATGATGTATTGGGCTATGGATGTCCATGTTGGCCACTTTCATAGCTTAATAACAATACTAAAAACTCAAAACAGTTAAAAAATTGTTAAAGTAACAAACAAATACGGTATCAAAAGAAAATCTAATATTTAAAAATGAACTGTAAAATGTGTTTTCCACGCTGTTGTAGGCCTAAAAGACGACCGACAATTTCATGTGATTTATAGAAGGAATGCTGTAATGGCGACGTCGCATTGTCACTGGTTGATTTCTAATCACTCCCTACCGACCATTATCGTTCCATCATCTAAATTGCAGAGTATAGCCTCGATCCAGTCATAAAAAAAGAGTTTACAAGATGGCATACTTAAACATTACAATTAATGCAATGTATAGTTTTAACGCCAATGAGCAATAGAAAAGAGGAAGTAACAAGTCATATCCCATGCATTTTTGTAATCATATCATGCAAATCCAATTACATCTTACCAGCTACGATATTTCACAAAGCATCCAGAAAAATATATTGAATATTTACTCGGGATTCCCACCCTTAGGATACAAAAATATAGGACATATTTAAAAATTTTTGAGACACTTTCAATAAGCCCCCCTTCTGACACCATGAACAGCAATGAAGCTCACTAGAGCTGTTGACTTGAGTTTTTAAGAAAAACAGTTGATTTTTGGCACGCTACAAAGCACAAACTAGAATTTAAGTTACTGTTTTAACGCTTGCAGTTTAAACTAAAAAGAGAAAACAAAAGAAAAAATTGTAATCCAATAACAATTTTAAGGATGTTAATGGCTGTTTTGACACACTGTTTCATGAAATTAGAGAAGTTGATGTAAAGTTTTTTTAATGATTTCCATGTGTCATCTTTTGTTGAGCTGTATAATATTTTTAATTGTTTGCTCCAGAAAAAAGACACTATCATTTTAAGCCAGCCAAAGGTTTTTTTAACCGATTACTATAGTCATTGCAGCTTATTTCTACAATGTTAACACGAGGTTTAACTTGAAACATAGTTTTTCGGTAGTGAGCTTTGGCTCACATGTGTGCGTGTGAAAGGCTGCATAAGACTTAATACCCTATTAGTGTTCGGGAGATCCAGCCACTGGCTCACTAGAGCCAACAACTTGCTTACATGTGCTCGTGTAGATGTCTACAGTAGACACAATGCCCTACTGGTATCTTAAGCTCTCGTGAACCACCTCACACAAGCTTGTCTGAAAGGGGCCTTAAAATACACTACAATGTAAGGAAAATTACCAAATTAAAGTATACAAGTAAAACAAGCCTTGGACACCCCACTCACCATAGAGCAGATACATCTGAACTGTTTCTCCTTCTACTTTATAAGTTATAAGAGAAAATAATTGAGAATGCAGTGAACTGAAGTGTACAGACAAAGAGAAACAGAGAAATACTGGAGTAAATTATTTATGAAAATCAGTAGATATTGAAGTATTTAATAAGTCAGTCACACATCCACGAGAGCTATGCCCAAACTTCCATGTTTTACTTATTTTAGTCGACCACGGAGGTCTTGGGTTCAAACCCAGTTGGGGTCGACGAATTTTTCTTGGCGGATAAAAATCTGTAGCGCAACTTCCTTCAGAGGGGGAGTAAAGCAGTCAGTCCCCTGTTAATTTTGGGGTGTGAAAGAACCCTGGAAGGTTTGTGAAAATACGTTTTCCGTCAAAACTGGTGGGCAATTTCGTTCTCACTTATAGAAAGGTTCAGAAAGTGGATGTTAAACACCTCAAATAAACAAATACTTGTTTTATATTTTCTTTATTAAATAAGCAACCATTTGAAAAAAAAATGAGCTAAAATCGTAAAAATGGGGTTGTTCACAAAAGATGTTAGTGTCTGTATGGATAATAACCAAAAAACCTATTTTAAAAAAAGCAATGGAAATAAGTATTTAGATAAAAAATTATAGGACATATTTTCAAAATATAGGAAATACAGGACAATACAGGACACATGCTGAAAATATAGGAAATATAGAACAAGTGGGAGCCCTGGTTACTATTGATATATATCACTACAAAGTACTACAGCAAACCTGATACAGCAAAACTTTTTAATAACTTCACGGCTTTACTAGTTGCTGATAAATTAGCGTGGTGACACTTGCCATAAGAATTTTGTGTTATAAAACATATTTTTTTCAAGACTTGGATTTTCAAATCTAGTTAATGTTCATGACAGAAAGGTCAAGGTCAACATAAGTTAAAGTTAGTGGGTGACCATGTAAAAAAATAAAGGAAGTGTAAAGCAGAACAAAGGTGTTGAAAGTCATAATAGTTTTGATTTTAACTTTAAATTAAGGTTGGTTCATCTCGCCAAACACACTAACAATAATGAAGCTGTCGGTGACCTGGTGGTTTAGGGGTAAGGTGTCAGACTTCTGTGCTGGCGGCCGGTTCTTGAATTTGTTCTAGAAAACCTTCGAAAGAGTTTTGGAATTTCTGTAGAAAGTACCCAAATGAACGCATTGGAAGAGGCAACTATTAAAAAAAAAAAACCTGGTGTGTTTTAAACTTGTTTTATATTTAACTCAATATTTTATAATACCATTATAATAATTGATTTGTTCATGTGATAATGATGTTACTCAGAATAAAGTATACATTGCACCAATGAAAATTTAATTCATGTGATTATATTTAGTTTCTATTGTTGGTGACTAAATATTGACTATTTTAAAAATTAATAAAAAGGTTTTCTCCCTAATTTCAAATTCTCAAAATAGGTGTCGTCTTATATTCGAGCCAGACATGCAAGTTCAATTGTAGCTATAATTTAAATCAAGCGATGTCTGACAAGCTATATTACAATTTGCAAATACTCCTGGAATAACACTATTACCTCTATAACCCTATTCTTTGGAGGCCGACCACGTTTTCTTCTAAACATACCATCTATGGAAGTAGCGAGGTGAGTCATTGTTAGAGGATCTTTGGTGAGACTCAATTTTCGAGAGTATTCGTGCATTTTGTAGTGATCCAATCGCCGAAATGGTTTGTCAGAAGGTAGAATAATTTCTCGGCAGTTTTCCTAAAACACATTTGTAAAATATTATAATATATTATATATAATATTATTATATGTTAACCAAAGTTACAAATATTAGCCTATATTCTAAATACATTGTAGAAAATTGTGTTCAAAAACATGTTTTTTACAATGGACACTTCATTATTGTAATTATTCACCAAGGAATCTCAATAAGATTTGTTTATCTTTTAGCTTATAAAGGTTATTTTTTGATTAATGTTCCTTAATTAATTTTGATATAACACTAATAATTTCCATAGTATACACATATATACAGACCAATGTTGAACCATTATCTAATATTATAATATAAAAATATTTTATAATATAACTCTTATACTTCATTTAGAATGAAAGGCAAACAGTTTGTTTCCATTATGGTGTCACTTATAATATAGTACCATAGTAAAGTCCATTAAAGAAATATGGATGTATGGATCAGGCTACGTGGAGTGTACAATCTTTCTAAACTGCTTGTTTAGCTTTATCTCAAACAAAATATGGATACTAATGAAAAGTAGTTTCAGATATTTTAAAGGTGTAGAAGTTGTAAATGTATTACATACGTTCATGCAGCTTACAATTCAATTGAACAATAACAGCCAATTATTGAAAGAGGCCACAGTGCACAGCACGTAGAATTACTCCGTGCAGTTAGTGATATACAAGACGATATGAAGAAATATATTCTGTTGTTAGTAACTTTGTAAATGGAGCCTTCCAAGGATCAGCCTAACAAGGTAACAATTGAAGTTTTATTTTGAGTTTGATAAAAACAAACTCCGGAATCTTTATAATGATTATCAATGCAAATATAAGAAACTTTAAGGATTCCAATATCCTTTCTTTTTCGAGTGAAGAAAGATCTGGGACTTGTCGCCAGTTTTAGGCCTATGGTTTTTCCAGGTCGCTGATGATAATATCCTTACTAGCTTCACATGTCTATAAAGCAAACATAATCTTGATAAATGATCAATCAGTCTAAGATGTCAAGGTCATATTTCACTTGACCTCGACTGACAAGATGGTTTTGGATTTGATCCTCTAGGGAAATTTTAAAATCTTAACTAGCTCAATATTATTGCAGGTGTATTTTCTTAACTACTTTATATTTTAATGTCCATAGGGTTCTCTAAATAATAGCACAATCGTACACTAACAATTTCTTTTATTCCAGCTCCAAGAGCATTATAATGTTGTAAGCCTTAATTTTTTAAGGTCTCAAGAGTATACATGACCTTGTAGTGTAAGGCATTCATGGATGTATAAAAAGTCTATGATAGTGTGGATAGAAAGAAAGTATGGAAAGCAATGGAGGAGGCTGGAGTAGAAAGAGGAGGGGCTAGAAGAGTAAGGAATGTGTATGACAATGATGTGAGTTGTGTGAAGACAGAGGAGGACTGGACGGAGTGGTTGCAAATAAAAAATTGAGTCAAGCAGGGGAATGCCCTCTCACCATTACTATTTGTATTGGTGATGGAAATGATCATGAATAGAGTGGCAAGGACACTGGGTGAGGATAAAATGAAATCAATTACGTTTGCTGATGACCAGATGGTATGGGGGCAAGAGGAAGTAAAGAAAAAGCTGTAGGAATGGAATGAGGAACTGTGGAGTGAAATCTAGTAAGGCGAAAAGTGAAGTGATGGTGATGACAAGGCAGAGAACAAGACTAAGAAAGGTGGGTCAGTCCACATCAAATCAACCAGTCACTCAACCTATTATGTATTCAAAAGAAATTTTTACCAATTATTCTTGCCTTAAATCTAACAATATTTTTTTAAAGATCTTTTACTGGCCCTGTTTTAGAAAAATTGATTTTTTAAATTAAAAAACATATTTTTTTTACCCATGCCACATTTTTTAATGCTTATTAACTGTTATAATGGTGCTGGACTTATGTTTTTTGGCTTATTGTGTTCACTTTGTTATGGGCTTTAATCTGATATACAACGTTGTAAACTTTTAAAAAGGACAACAATTTTCCACTCTTTCAAAAATATTTTTTGAATAAATAATTGTGATAGGTTTTTTGAAAATTTTGAAATAAATATATGTTATTTGGCAATTTATTATCTATATAAACTGAAATGCCTTTGGGATCATGAGTTATGATGATAGATATAATACAAGTTATCAACATTTTTAGTCCGGCTTTCATGTTGTCTTAGGACGCCTCTTAAAATATATTATATATTTTAAAATGACGGTTTAGCTAGAATCATTCCATTAATAATTTGAAATGAATTTTGCTATTATAAAGTTTAATTAAAATCATTAAAAATAACAGAGTAGTGTTTCATACTCCTCAAAGTTCGAGATTTTTTTAATAAAAAGAATATAAGATTAACATATGAGATTATAAAAAATAAATCACAGTTTAAAAACAGTAAAATTATAATTAATAAATGAAATAAAACAAAAGTCATGAATGAAGGAAGCCGTTGACTGGTTATCCAGCTGCATGTCTCAATAGGATTGTAGGGCCTACTCATGTCGCTACATGAATGTTCAACCTTCTGTTCAGAAACACTGGTGTCAACAAGTGGTTCTTAGTGTGTTTGGAAGTGTTCATTTAAATAATTTTTAATTTGATGATTTTTTTAAATTCAGTTGTATTGTAAAGTGCATTAAGTATCTCCAATTAAAAACTTTTTCTTTGTTATAACTCAAACGACTTTTAATCTTTAGTTAACTTAAACAAATTCTTTTTCTCATCTGGTGTGGTTTTATATGTGATTTTGCTAAAATTTGGATTACATTTAAATTAATTTAGGCATAAAAATCAATGATTAGACTAAAATACTTCATTGTTTAATGCTGTAATTCATTTAATAAATCAGGGCCCGATTTTTTAAAAAAACTTAAGAACTGTTAATAAATAAATTTTGAGTGGCTCAAAATTAATAAGCTCTGTAGTTAAGATTTGTGATACCTGTCAGAAGGCTGTTCTTAAATTTCCAAAAATTGATGAAGAAAAAGTAGCCTCACAATCTTCAGAAAATGAGGATAACAACAATGGCATAGAAATAATTGAAATGTCTACTCCACAAAATGAAGAGGCCTTAGGTGCAGTGAACAGGAATTTGACTGTTCTCGATGAACTTTCCATTTAATAAAAATAGTTTATCAGAGAAGAAATATCCTAAAGAAAAGTTACTGAAAATTTTAGAGCAAAATTTTTGAATACAAGCCAAGGCAGTTCATTTGTAGAAATTTGTGATACAAATACAGCTTAAGGAAAAATTTAACTCCATCAAGACAAAAGTGTGAAAATGCAAATTTTAACAACCCTGGCTCAAAGTTGGACATTAAAACAAAAATAAAATGAATTTGAAGTTTCAAATTTTATGTCACAAAAAGGAAAAAAACTTGTCAATAAAAAAGATTTATGTTATCACCAGATCCGTGGCCAAGGAAAATGCTAGATCCTGATACCGTTGCATTAGTCAAAGAATTTTATGAAAATGATTAAGTTAGCCTAAAAAAAAAAAGATTTTGTCTCAATTAAAATATATAGAAAATGAATTCATGTTCAAAAAGTTTGATTCTGAACACTTTAAGAGAGGTTTATGTATTGTTCAAAGAACGACAGCGAGAGTGTAAAATCGGATTTATGAAGTTCAGTGAGCTTCGTCTGAAGCACTGTGTCCTCGTTGGATCAAGTGGCACTCATTCTGTATGTGTTTGCATGTCACATCAAAATGCAAAATTAATGATGGTTCAGTGCAAAATGCCTGAGGAACCTGATGGGGAAATGCCAATAAAAACATATAAATATTTGATAAATGATATTATTTGCATGGAACCAACAAAAAAAGTGCTATTTTAGTGAATGTGGTAATTGCCTCCTGGGCAGTGATGAATTCAGATCTCATTTTGAAGATTGTTTTGAGCAAAATTGTATTAAGAATGTTACATTTAAATAATGGTTGCAGAGAAAGAACAGGACAACACTAGAAACTATGACAAAACCAACTGAAGAAATTTTTGACTCCTTATTTGAAAGTATGCCAAAATTACTGCGTCATTGTTGTTGTGAAACAGCAGTCAGCATATCTAAAGAACCTCAAGGAAAACCTCCCCCCAAATGAGTATTTAGTTATATGTGACTTTGCGGAAAATTATTATTTTATATTACAAGACGCTGTATAAGGCTTTTACTGGAACAATGCACAAGCAACAATCCATCCTTTTGTTATCAACTACAAAACTGAAAATACTGCGAAGTTAGAGCATAAAAGTCTGGTGATTGATTATTATCTCTAACTGTATGTCACATAATACAGTAGCTGTACATCTGCTTCAAAGAGTAATGATTGATTTCTTGAAGCAAACTTTCCTCACACCACCTGAAAAAAATACATTATCTCCTGGATGGAGCAGCATCACAATATAAAAATAAGTCCAAATTTCTCAACCTTTGCTTTCTTGAAGAAGACATTAACATAAAAGCAGAGTGGAATTTTTTTGCCTCCTTACATGGCAAAAATGCTTGTGATGGTGTGGGAGGGACTGTAAAACTGCTGGCTGCCCTGGTAAGTCTACCATGGTATACAATGAGCAGATTATGACACCTCATCAGCCTTATGAATGGGCAAAAGATAATATACCAAAAATTATGTTTTTGTATACAACCAAAGAAGATTATGAAGCAGATAACACATTCTTACAACCCAGACTAAAGAATGCAAAGACTGTCTGAGGGACAAAACCTTTGCACAACTTCATTCCAAATGAGAGTAAAACTAGGCTGAAAGTTACTTGTATAACAGTCAGTCAACTGAACAAAAGAATAAATAGTATCTGATGAAGAGGAAGAAAACCTATTGGAGATAAGTGACAATGTTGGATTTGTAACTTTCCAGTACTCAAACCATTGGTGGTTGGGGTGTGTTCTTGGAGTAGAAGAGGAAGATATAAAGATCAGTTTTTGAAGCTATATGTACCCAGTTCATCTTTTAATGCTCCCAATTCCCAAACATAGTGAGTGTTTATAGAACTGACATCCCTAAAGTTGATCCAACACCACCAACAGGAAGAGTGCTTAGACTGACAGCAGAAGACATGAGCAAAGCAAACAATATATTACTACAAAGGTGTACAAAGAACTAATTTTTCAAATTAGCAATTGACTAGATGCATTTTGATGAAAACATTTCTGTGTAAATTTACACATAGGTTCTATCTTATAAGTTTTCATGCCATTATTTACATAGTTTTAAGGCCTAGTCTCTGAGTTGTGAATAATAAAAAAGTGTGAATAATTAAAAAGGAGTCAATAATTTGGATCTTATGTATTAAATCACCTTCCATACCAGAAGCTTAATATAATAATAATTATGATCACAGATCACAGGCCTGAAAATATTGTTACTTGCACTACATTTTTCATCATTACTCATGAAACTGATAGTTATCACTATCATCAAGTTTTTGAGGAGCATGCTGTCACCAGAAAAAATAAGATTAGGAATGAGGATGTACAGTCAAGAGAAGGGGTAAAGGGGGTGCATGAGATAGTTGAGGAAGAAAGGATGAGATGTAGTGAGAATGATATGAAGTATGTAGGTAAGAAATGGCTAGGGAGACCGAGAAAGAGATGGGAGGAACAGATAGCAGCCAGTGTGCAAGTAAGAGGAGAGTGGAAGAGAATGCAGGAGGAAGAACTGGGGAAGGAGGGAGGAATTTTACAAAACAGACCCGGTCATGGTGGTGGTGGTTATAAGGCATTAAACTCACATTTTACTTGAGAAATATTAACATGAATATTTATGTTTTATAATGTGTGTTAATAAAAATAGTCCCACATATGAGGTTCATTCTTAACAATCAATCTGTATGTGATAAAGATCCTGGAAAGGGGTGAGATAACAGAGCCCATATCTGTGATTATTAATCAGTTGTTTTCTGGAAACCACCAGGCAAAGTTGTGAGCTATGACAAATGTTTGGCTTGTAAATCATCTATTGAGAGCCACTTAGGTATGACGATTTAGCTCTAATTACATTGTGTTTACCTACCACAGGATGGCCCACGGAAAAGTATCCCTCCTCCTATATCCAGCAGGCGCCTCACTCTGAATTGGAGGAGGTCAATCCCATATTGTGACATGAAGAATGAGCAAGTGAACTGCTTGTTTAAAGCTTTATTGACTCATTCTTCATGTCACAATATGTGTGGAGGGGATTGACCTCCTCCAATTCAGAGTGAGGTGTCTGCTGGATATAGGAGGAGGGATACTTTTCCGTGGGCCACCCTGTATTATAAGGTTCACGGGTCCAATTCCAGACATGGTCAGTTGTGATTCCAACATACAAATAGATGGCTATATTCCAAACATCCAAACACTCAAATTTCTCAGCAGTTGACTGGACCCATTATTCTGAGGTTATGCACCTTATCGCAGTATTTTTCCATGGATTTAAAGAAGTATAACTATACAATTCATATTTATTTAATAGATAGTTAATATCAAGTTAGTTTGAACATTGTATAGTCTTTCCTGCAAATATATTTAATATTTGAATATTACTAACGATTTAATATTCATTAGTTAGTATAAATTAGTTAGTAAGTCGTTTGGTACTTCCTGCCAATAAGTTACTGTGGTTATTTAATTTTAACTACATCTTTACCATTTCGTTATCAAATATCAAGTTAGTTTATAAGTCTTATGATATTTAAAGCAAATATTAAGCATTGTTTAGTAAAAACATAAGTTTAATATTGATATTGTATTGTAAAAATATGATGATTGTTGTCAACCAATGCCTTCAACGCAATACAAGTCCCTATTCTATTGCTTACCCAAGTGCAGTGATAGTGCTTCTCCTTGTTTTGGTATGGGCAGTCTTCCTCACACTGACAAGAAGAACCTTCCAAACCTGTCTCTGTGATGAAGAATGTTTCACTTACATGATCTTGCTGTTCGTGATTACGAGTATGTTCACGAACACCATCCATTGACCTGGTCAACATCAATCATTTACAAATATATCCATAATGAAATGTTAATAATAATAATAATAATAATAATAATATTAGCACCGCATCTTACTACCCGTTCGGGTTATATGCTATAATGAAATGTTATAGCAAACATTGCACAGATATATTCAAAATCTGTCAACATATTTAATTATCTTTGTAAAACAGCTATAATATGAACATTAAAAGCTGTGAAACATAATAGTTGTCATTATTAATTACTCCTCAACAATGAAAATAAAATACATGGATGTAAGTATAAAATATAAATAATACATTAAATTACAAGCAAAGTTAAAAAAAAAACTTTATATATAATGATTTGGTTAGGGTTTCTGAACTTTACAACATAATGTATCTTTACTAACAATTAGTTTTGGTATCTTAAACAAAAAATAATTAAAAATTAGTAGCATTAGCGATTTTACTTTTATTGGTTACAAGAGTGGAAAAACTTATGGGATTTTTAGGCAAAATATATATTTCTTTTCATGAAAATAAAATCCAGTGAGAGATCATTCAATGTTCTCTGAGAGGCCAAGAATAGCTTCTATTGAATTAAGCTTATTATTTGATACATTAACTTATAGTTATGCTGGTGTGTTCTATATTTCACTCTTTCAAATTTAAAACCACCTATCTTTAAAAGATTAAGTGTATAGTAAAGTAGCAACACTTTTAAAGTACAGTATTTATAATTATATTTTAGTTGCTTATTCTAAATAGCAGCTGTACTATAATACTATTTTAAAGAACTCAGAAAGAAAAAACTCAACCCACCCCAAAATTATTTTAAAAGGAATATCTATAATAAACACTCCATGTTGGCTGTATTATTTAAATGTATACCAAATATTTATTTTGATTAAACAAGTACATTTGATAGTTTAAAAGATATTGTTGTTAAAAAAAGATAATGAATTGAAATTAATGAAAAAACAGTTTATAGTAACAATATATTAATATTTTGCTTTTAATCATTAACAATTAATTAATATTTTTATTATATTCAACATAATTATAGAGTTATATAATTTCTCAATAACTAACCCAGAAGTGTGATATTGTTTAATAAATAGGACCTCTACATAAAATAATATCCTCTTATATATAAAAAAAAATCATGTAGTACTTCATTATGCAATTATATTATTTGATAAGTAGAAGCTCTGCATGAAATAATATATCCCTTCATGTTTAAAAAAAATGCAGATTACTTTATTATTCAATTCATTCCGTCAATAATTTATATCTTTTATACATAAACATGGCTTTCATTTCCCATCACATTCATTCATGGGTGTCACCAGAATTTATTCCAGGGACGAGCAAAACATTTTTTTCTTTTTCATAGCACTTGTCAAGAGGGAAAACTTTCCAAATATTTATTTTCATCCTTGATTTGGTTTGGAACCATTGCTACAAATAAATGCTTACATTTAAAACATTAATATCACAGCCTTTGATGGCTGGTCCATACCAAAACTTTTTTTAGTGCAACTTAATAATTTCTCATAAACCTTCAAGTACGGTTCTACTATAATTTTAAGTTACATAGTACTTACTTTATACAGTAATTTTGTGCATACTTATAAATGTGTGCCTCCATTTAGCATTGATGACATGGCGAATTTGTGGTAGGATTTTTTATATATATTCAAAAACATTTTGAGAATTGCCAAAAAACAAACACAGATAAATGTCTTTTCCATTTTCCTATTTTTAAAATATGTGGGCCGTATTTAATTTTTTATTCTGTATTTTATTCAAAACTAAAATTAAATTTCAAGTTACTCCTCGTAAAAATTTCCCACTGTTTAGCTCAGCTTAACAATCAGTGGGAGGCAAACAAGTAATTCTTTAATCATTCATTTTAAAAAGTGCTTGATTAAATTTTCAGTTGACTTTAGATATCCGTGGCATTCAATGTTAATAATGCTTTGGAAACTGTATTGGTTTAAATTTTATCGTAATTTTTAAATGTTTTAATAATGCAAGTTTGAATTAGTTTAATCGCACATGAAATTAAAATAAAACTAAAGTGAAAACAATATTTTTATGAAATGTGTATTTTGAGTATCAATATGAATACAAGGTGCAGAGTAATAAAATGAAACCACAGGATCATGTGTAAAATCCAATCACAATTATAAACCTTAAAATGGGTATTGAGGAAATAGTTTACAAGAGTTACCCTCAACTTTCAAGAAGAAATACAAAAATACATCTGCAATACTCATGCAGAATCTACAATCAGATTTTCTGAGAAATGTCCTGTGCACCATATCTCAATTTGTTAGTATCAGCATTAAGAAGTTGTTTTCGGGAAGTAAATCTGTATGACTATGGCTAGTAGATGCAGTCTGAAACTACACTAAAACTCTAATGCTAAGTATACAGGAATCAAAACATACTACATGAAGACACACATTAGCCATTCATACAGAATAACTTTGTATATGTTTAGCACTTCCTGTGACCCTGTATAGAGTCAAAAAATAATTTAACACCTCATGATGATTATGTAAATATATGGCCAAGATCTACTATGGGTCGTAATTGTTTGACAGATGCACATTGAGTGTTATATCAGGACTCATATTGGTCAAGACCTTAAAAATAGTTGAAATAGTGGAGAAAGCCACAAAAAATAAGTGACCAAGGGAATTTTCAATAGGGAAAAAAGTGACCAAATAGTAACATTTATCTCTGTATTTATAGGAATTGATAGTTTTTTTTCCTTCTACACAGTTGAAATTATATATACATACACATATACACATAGTTAATATAAAAAAGTTTGAAATAACATGCAAAATTAATACTTTTTTCTTCTAGTAAACATATAATTTGCAACAATATGTATTTTCCCATGAACAAATCATGGTCAGTTGAATCAAAGCTGAGGCAATGGCTGTTACTGACTACAAATATCAAAATACCATTCTTATAATCAGGGGTGGAGTATGGGGTCACGCTAGTCGCAATTGCTAAGGGCCCTGTGTCCTGGAGTACTCCTGATTCACTGTGAAAAGAGAAGTAAAGCAAGAAGGAAACAAATAAAAGGAATAAATAGAGAAAAAGTTATATAGTATTTTGCGGATTCATAGAAAAGCAGTCGTGGTTCATCATTGGAAAATACTTAAATCCTAGCTTCAACCACATCAACAACTTCTGAAACAGTTGAGTGATACTCGATAGTCAGCAAGAGCTGATGCTGTATCAACCTTACGAGAAGTTTATAGTGAGATAAGAACAGCAGTGATTAAACTTTTCGAGTGTGAAACTGAAAAGCCTTTAGCCAAATCAGACGCAAAATCATTGGCAAAAAGTTTGACGAATATGAAATTGCCTTCATGACTGTCTTGTGGGACAGGCTGTTGCAATAAATTGACAAAGTCAGAAAATCATTGCCGAAAGAAGATGGAAATATGAAGATGGCAATAGATCTATTTCAGTCTCTGAAACTCTTCTTTGATGACATACGTAACGACTTTTCTGGCATTGACATAGAAGTCTCCTAAAATACCTATTCAACCTATTCAAAGGAGTTTTTTCTGATGAACATGACCATTCTATGAAATGTGACCTCAGCAATATTGCCAAAATATACTCAAATGTCAAAGATGGAAAACTGTTTTGTGATGAACTGCAGCATTTCTGTTGTTTTGTGAATCTAATGGATCAAGATCAATCCTGAGCAGTGTCTGACCGAACTTTCGGCTTTGGCCAAAATTAGACCGAAGGTTTCGCCGAAGCCGAAGGTTCATTTAACTTATGTGATAATGTACTGTGTACAAATGTACACTCGTGAGTGCAGCGCAGGAGCGGTCACGTGACAAGCAACAACTGACAGGTCACTCAGGGTGAATACAAAACATATTTTACAAAATTCCCTGACTTTTCCCTGACTACTTTTTTCCAGGCAACATTTTTTCAATTTTCCCAGACTACTTTTTTTCCAATTTTAATAGTGGATTATGTCTTTTATTTATTTATTATTGATCACATATTAAAAATGTATGTATCTACTAAACATAAATGGTTTTATCAGTTATCCTAAAAATTACATTGTTATTTTATTTAGCTATTATTAACTTTTGTTTTAGTGTTTAGTTGCGAAATTAATGGGATATTTTAGACATTTTTTTTTAATTCCCTGACTTTTCCTTATTTTTAGGTAAATTCCCTGACATTTCCCTGTTTTCCCTGTCATCCAAAAATTCCCTGACTTTTCCAGGTTTTCCCTGTTTGTAGCCACCATGTCACTGCATGTTGGATCTAAGCGCACGGTCAGTAGACTAGTCAGTAGTCAGTACTCAGTAGTGGCGACACATGGTCCGTGTTTAGTGTTTATTATGTTACGCTGCATCTAATGTTATTGTTATATTAGTATTATATATATAAAAAAGAGAACTGATTAATTTTTTGGGTGGGACTGGATAGGAATAAAAAATAATTTGGCTACTTTTATAAAGCCAAATTTTAAAATGAAGAAGGGATTGACATTTTTGTCATACTTTTATTTTGTCTTTATATTATTTTGTATCACAATTTCAGAAATGTATTTTACTTTATTTTATCAACAATAAAAAATGTGACCTGTTATTTAAATAAACACGATCTTAAATTTAAAATGCAACAGAAATTGCATTAAACTTAAAAATAGGGATTTTTTTCGGAATGTATGTGATTTCTTCGGCTTCGACCAATGGTGAAAAAGAAAACAAAGTTTGGCTTCGGCTTCAGCCAAAAAAATTACCTTCATTCAGACACTAATCCTTAGTCTGGCCAGAAGATTGCTATAAACTGCTTGTGGACAGTGAGAGTTTGAAAGAGAGATTTCCAAATGTGGAAACCATTCTTAAAGCTTCCCTTAATTTACCATTAACTTATGCTAGTGGTAAAAGGTCATTTAGTGTGCTTTAAAAAGTTAAAAGCTATCTAGGATCAACACTTTCTCAAAAGCATTTGAATAGTTTTTTCAATATTGTACATAGAGAATAATGTGCTGAATAATGTCAATTATGGTGAAGTCATAAACACTTTTGCTGCAATTAAAAGCCAAGAACAAGTTTTTATAAACATGATGCTTTTTTGGTAATAAAATGAAAAAAACATTTTTCTTTGTTGCAATTAAGAATAGTGATAGAATTATTTGATGATGAAATTGATTATAATCCATTTAAAAATGGTAGTAAATATACCCAGAGCCCAGGTGTCTCTCAAAACAAGGGGCCTCCTGGTTAAGTCAGAAGGGACCCTTAGGATGAGAGGGGAAAATACAACTATCCAGTGGAGTTTTTAAATTGTTTGACACTCTCAGGAACGCCGCCACACAAGTTAAACTTCAAAAAAAGAAAGTATAATAATGCTCCTCAGGAATTTAAATACTAAACATGACCTTAGCAATGGAACCCGCCTAGCAGTGATAAAATGGAATTTGTGTTTCATACAAAAAAAAAAAATTCGCTCCTTTGGACCTTGACATCTCTTTTATATTGAGACGAAAACAGTTCCCAGTTAAAATAACATTCTCAATGGCTATTAATAAGTCACAAGGTCAAACCTTAGATAGGGTTGGTATTTATTTGTATAAGCAAGTTTTCAACCATGGCCTATTGGTGCAGGTGCTAGGAGGGATTTTGTTTGCAAAATATGAGGGACACAGTTTTTTTTTCAGATTTATCCACCTGGGATGATAGTTTCAATGGAAATTCATGTTGCCAGCTGTGTAATTGGTCGGTTCGCCCTACCTGCGCGCACTAGCTACATTTTGTAGGGCATTAAAGGGCAAGCGCTTCTCAGTCACTTTATAGTGTTACTACTGAGCCAATGTGCACTAATTGTTGTATTTCATTGCTTTATTATAGTAAAATGTATGTAGAAGGTGTTAGCCAAAAAATAAAATGCAGTGGCGAATGTTAATGTTTATCTGGTGACACTTCTGAAGACTTAGTGCATGCACCCAAGCCAAACACTTTTATGACTATTCAAAGTGCTGCTGAGAGGCCAGCTGAAATTATTGATTAATTTAAAAGAGACATACTTTCTGTGACATGCACGGCTGGAGTATTTAACTAAGTGAACTTAAATTTGGCTTAGAACAAGCTTAAATACGATCTTCAGCTGTGACAGGTGGCTTGATTGGAATAATTCAAAGTGAGGATGCTCTACAGATTCTTCATTTCACAATGAGTGGAACCAGACAAAAATTAATAAAGAGGAAGAAAATATCCGATCTTTTGGCTCAGTATAATCCATTCAAAAACAATCCTGAGCAAAATGATCTAATAGATATTTATACTGGTTCAGTAGCTGAGACAAGCGTTTGCACACAATGTTTACTTTCACTAACACATAATGGAGAACAAGCGATAATCCAATTTGTAGGAGAGCGCTTGATTTCGAGGAAAAGAAAAAGCCTATTTGAGTTTCTTAATTTTAATTACACCCCTAAATCGAAGCAAGAGAGCAACGTTAATAAATAATTAAACGACTCTAACATCAGCACTTCAACCATTTCTTTAGTTTTCTTAGCAGGTCTGTGTGAATTTGATTTGTGTAGCTTAACATCCCATGAATTAACAGAATATCCAAAATATATTTTTGCCAAAAGTTGTTTTTATCATAAAATACATAAATCAAATTTGGTGAACGAAATATAAAATAACCATTCTTGTAAACCCGATTTAAAACTAGAAGATACTATAAGTGCTCAAAATAACAACAAGTCTTGTATTATTGATGGAATGGTATGTGTTCACTCTATTCGGTTAAGAAAATTTAAAACTTTTGGGCAGTTTGCTGAAGTGTTTTTCAAACAAGTGATATTATTTATTTTGATTGCCTCTGTATCAAGAGTAGACGTGATGTTTGATAGATGTGATGATATATCCATTAAATTTGTTGAAAATGAATTGTGGTCCAAGGGAAGAAATTCAAGTAAATTCATAATTTTGGGGCCTTTTACAAAAATGTGCCAAATATTGTAAAAACCTTTTTGCAAATATCGAAAATAAGCTAAGCCTTGTTAAATTTTTATGCAAGTATGTTAATACAAATATCCAGATTGAAGATGATAAAAAACTGTACATTTGCGCTGGGTTTGACATCCCTACGAAGTATTATAAATTACAAAATTATATTTTTAACTTTTCAACAAAGTTTTTGATATAAAATAAAATCGAGATGAAGATTATAGATTTATCTACCATATATTTCATGCAACTCGACATCTGAAGCAATCAGAAATAGTCATGCACAGTCCAGATACTGATGTATTTGTACTTGAAATTGGTTTTGGCTAAAGCTTCATGAGGCTTACAACTGCAAAGGTTTATTTATGGTTTTATTCAGGTCCAACAAAAAAAGTCGGATGTTGGGATGCCACCTGGCTGCACAATCACTTGGAGAAGAAGTTAATATCAACTTGCCAGCATTACATGCCCTGATCGGTTGTGATACAACTAATCGCCTAAGTTTAATATTAAAGACTTGAATCTCTCTCATTTTCCGTTTATCCAATCAGCACTTTCTTTGCCAGGACCGGAAATATCATTACTCCAGAACAGTTTAATCCACTGAAAAAAGTATGTTCGTATCTTATATGCAAACAAATCATTTCAGCAGATGAGGTTCGGTACAGATCAATTTCTCAAGAAATTAGCTTAAGCATAAACTTATGACAAGTGCTCTGCACTTCTGTTGCATTATATTTGTATTGTATGAGAGCTTCTGCAAAAACTTATATTTGGAAAAATGCATACTTGCCTTTATTTGAACCGTTGAATTGTGAAGAGTTTGGATACGACCTTAAAGAAAATTCTGCCATGTATCCCAAGCTCATGATTAAAGAACCAGTTTCAGCTGACCTTACTAAACCATGTTGATGTACAGTTGTAGAAAATTTGAAACAATGTGTATAAGTTTATGTAAATGTTCAGAGGAAAACTGTAAAAAAACTTTGAAGCGGGATTGATTCATTTTGATTTTTTTCCCACAATTAACACTTTCAGAACTATACAGATAATTGTTTTATTACTTAAACCTTCTTTATATTATGATGTTAGCCATAAAAGTACATTTTTATAAGACACGTGAGTACTTCTTTTTTACTAAAACACATGAACAAAGTTCGTTCATAAGTCATGGCACCATATGGTATGTGCTGTAAAAATGTATTCAACCAATAAATTGCCTGGCAACATGCACTTTCTTAAAGCCAATGGCCTTCTTAATACAACAAAAAAAAAGATTGTGTCCCTCATATTTTGCAAACAAAACCCCTACTAGTTCCTGGCCTATATAGTACATTGCTTTTTCAAGGGTATGAAGCTCAACAGATGTTAGGATTAAGTTATTGAAGAATCAAATCAGGGGAAAATGATACTGAAAAACCCTACAGTATTCACAACAACAAAAAAAAGTATCTAATGAAACGTTTTGATGTATTTACTAAAACCACATTAGTCATTCGTACTTAAAATGATTAAATGACAGAAATTTACTGTTATAATTACTTAATATAATTGACAGAACTATACTTTTATAACATGCTAGTCCAACCTAACAAAACTTAACCTTACATGCATCTACAAATTGATGGTTAAGATTTGTTAGGTTGGATAATATTAACATCAGCCTGTTATAGACAAGCTTAAAAACTAGTTAATGTAATTAATTTGTATTTTAGCCAAGCTTCATATTTACACATCCTATCATTAACAATATCATTAAAAAAGGTTAGAACACAAGTGTATGCATTAAAAATATAAGTTTCTTTGTGTGTCTATCACTTTTATAACTTTGAACTTATAAAAGTAACCTTCATCAAAATAAATTCAATAATAGGTATGAAGGTATTAAAATAATATGATTTAGCTCCCTATTGGCCACAAAAAATCAAAACATTATTTGGTATTTTTTGGGAATAAAAACATACTTTTTTATTTATTTATTTGGGATATTTAACATGTACTTTCTGAACCAACTGATTATATCAACACACGAAAATTTATATGAGCGAGGACTAAAGCACCAACCAATTTTGCCGGAAAATTATTTTTGCGTGCCTTCCGCGGTTCTTTTACATACCACATTCAACACGGGATCCATAACTTTACTTCCCCATCAAAGAAAGTTGTGCTGAAGATTTGTATTGTTCAAGAACAATATGGCGACCTCAGCTGGGTTTGTAGGGATAGAAAAATAAGTTATATTCTATTGACACAACAGTTTAAAACTTACTATGTTTCTGTTGTTTATAGATTTATTTTTTCTAAGGCTTTTTTGTAATCATATGCATACTATTAAAAATAATAATTGCTTTACCTGAATATCATCTCACATCCCTCAGCCATACAATGGTAATGTTCCTTGAAGACAAGTTCACATTGACCACCACCCACACACTTCTCATTGATAAGATATCTTGCGAGATATTTTTGCCAATAGTCCTCGTTAGTCCAGGGCATTGGATTGGTAGAGGGAAGCACAGTACTCAAGTCCATGGCAGATGAAGGGAGTGACTCTGAGGAGGGTAGAATGTACTGTGAGGCACTGACTACATCTTCCATGCCTACAAAATGATTGGTAAATTATGATTATGATTGTCAATGTTTATACTTAATAAATATAATACTTAACATAAGCCTTAGTAAATATTTATCATTAAAGTGCCAAAAGTGATTAACTACTAATTACACAACACAACAAGATACCGTTAAATTTATTAATTAAGAACTAGAACCATTATAGTTTAACGGGTGTAATACTTATATAAGGACTAGTTACAATTTTAGAGTTATGAACAATTGAAAAATTCTCAACTCTTTTATAACCTTTTTCATTTATTTGAGATATTTAACTTGAATTTTCTGAAATGATTGATTATATTAGCACATGACTTATAAACTACCTTAAATCTTGAACAGACTCCACATCCAGCGCCCGGCTGTTAATTCTTCATTATTGAAGGGGAAACTTACATTTCAACAATATTTGATTTTTCAGCCATGCCAGGACTCGAACCCGGAACCCTTAGCTCAGTAAACAGAGAAACACTACCTAGAGAGCTAAGGTGTAGGACTCCTTGATAACAATTTGTTCTATAATTCGCTATTCTTACAAAAACATATTAGCGTTTTAGGCTCATCCCTTAAGCTTTTCTCTTTTACCCTTCCTCAGAAACTGTGGACTGTGTGTGGAGTAGAGAGCCTCTTCTTCTAGGAGCTTGAACGGTTCATTTTAAACTAGAGGATTTACTCTTTTCCTGTAATAAAAACAGCTGAGTACATTTTCCCCTTCACCGCTAATAGAGTTGATTTGTCATTATATTGGAAATGTTAGTTTGTTGGTTTCTGCCTCAGCGTGTTCTGTTTTCCCTCTCCATGTATTGAGATACAATACCACCTCAGTGGGTTCCTAAACATTGCTTTTCCTCTTGCCTTTTTGGACTATTCTATCATCTCCAAACATCCTCTGCATGCACATGTGTGGAGTTGGTATGTTTGTTTCTCCCCTGCATGATTTTAAATTTTTCTTTTTATATCCTATAGTAACAAGTGAGATAATTAACATATTTCCACTAACGGTGATATTTTACCCTAGCTACATATACTGTTGCAAAGGTCTACTAGGAATATCAAACTCAAGCAGACAGTCAAACCTGTTGTTCACAAAGAAGATGCTTCTTCGAGAGGGGTCAAGTCCTCGCAAACCTTTTTTGGTCAAGTGCTCACTCCAACATACAGAAATAAGGTTCCGCCACAAGTGACCCAAATTACTCTTATACCTATGGGAAGCGATTGGGACAGTTTGTACTCGTTCTTACAACAACCCTGTCTGCAGTAAAATTCAGGTAGGAATAAACTTTTTTGACAGATACTAAATTTACTTAAAACAATTTTCATAGATCCATACATAGTCATGTGATTTGTACCAGTCACATTTGATAGATATTATTATATCTATAAAATGACACTAATAAAATAATAAAATGTTAACATTTTGGACCGCCAAAAATTATTTTGTATTTTCTAAAAGGTTTTGCCTGGTAAAAACAAGAGACTAGATTGGTTTATTTATTTATTGGAATTCAAGTGTTAGATTTAAAAACAAATTTTAGCATTTGTAATGAGTTTACCACTTTATCCTACACAATTAACACTAATCTACACTACACACTAAGTTAGCAAAACTAAAAATAATTCATAGAAAACAGTAGGGCTAACATGTATATATTTTCAAGTAAGCTGTTCTCAAACGGCCACTGTTTATATTTCCACAAACTACAAGCAGTTGGGCAGCTGAAAGCTGAATCCCACCCGTCCCTCCTTAAACTTATACCCCACTCTCATTCATCTTTCTATGCTGACTCATTTGAGAAATGTTCTCGGAACTACATTTTGAAGGTCTTCCAGTCTAAAGGTTTTGTTGCTTCCTAAACTCAAAGACGTATCTGCTTCCACAGTTTTTTCCCATATTCATTAATACTTGCTATTTCCTTTGTCAATATATTGTCATAGTTTACACAGCTTTATTGCCCGAATAATGAACCCAATCACATTTTTTTAGATGTAATTTAACATTAAAAGGGTTGTAATAAGTGAAAAACTCTAATTTTCATTGGATAGGCAATATTTTTGATTTGGGGGAAATTTTGGGAGGGGAGGGTGAGATGGGGGGGATGTGTTGAAATGCTAAAGTCCCTCAACCTTACTAAGAACAGCCCAGTGACAAAAACTAGCTTCCTCATCGCTCCTGACTTTTCAAACAATCCCATCCTTGAACAATCAGGCATCATGGATTAAAAAATGGAATACAGCTGGCTCGACCCAACACAAAGTAAACAAGACTATTGTATAGGAAACAAGAGTCAGATCCCCAATCCTCCCAGTGAGCCGCTTCTTTACAAATCTTTTGACTAGACCAGGAGAACAAAACCATCCAAAGAAGTTCACTTCAGGTACCAGGGAGGGACTCATAAACAGGAAAATCTCTCTTCTCTCCAGGCAATCTCAAGCAATAATGCAACGACAAGCAAATAAAACATGCTATTTGAACCGAGGACGAAAGCGCAAATCTGAACCTGCCCTAGAACTCAATATGTATCACTATCCAGACCCATCTGTTTTCAAATGTCAAAGGAGTAGTGTATTCTGGTTTCTGCCCATGATAGAGCTGTATCAAATCAACACCATTTGTGGAAATAACCTTTATTAGATAATGAGTGTGAGAAATCCTCACACCAGGATTAAGATACAAATATATAATATTCAAGTGATTGATAGAAGCTCAACAGACTTTTGCTTCTTCTAACTTCTTGGACTATGGACTGAACCATCGATAAGTCTCTCTCAACAGTAGAGCTGGTCATTTAAGATGGTGCTTGATAGATCCCCTTCTATCAAATGACCACTCTCTCCTGTTACCTCAAAAGAATCAATGAGCATGGCTCCTTAGTCCTTTCTATCTAGTAGGTGCTGCACACCACCAAATAACTAGGTACAGGGTTTTAGTACTGAACCCTTTCTGAAACTGGGAGAATCTTAAACAAGGATAATAATAGGAGAACATATAAGGGAAAAATGATGTTCTTGTATGTATGTAATTAATGGTGTATTATGTAAAGTTATTTAAGTAATTCTGCGGAACACACAGAAAAAACTATGAAGTTGACCTATATGAATATTCAGTTTAATTTATAAGGGGCACTCGAGAGATTAAACCAACTGGCTTTCTTTTTTAACAACGAAATTTGAATAAACCATTTTCATTTAATGCCGCTCACACTTCTTGTTCGTCATGGGTAGCGCCTTTGTGGCTCGCTCCCTCTCTGACATAACCTCCCCGCTAATAAGCGGCCTTCAAGCCGCTCGTTTGGAATTTATTGAACTTGGAAGCACCCTCGAGCATGCAGACCATTATTTCTTATCAACAAACTTTGGGCTATAAGCTTCAATCTTCCTTCCTAGTTTGTACCAACACGCCAAACCTGAGAAAACAAAGGAAACAAGGTGGGAAGAAACAGCTTAAGATCCCCCTACTTCTTCATCTCAACAGGCTACACTTCTTCAGAAAGCTCTTTGTTCCTTCCCCCCTTGATTATTTTTTACCTTACTCAACCTTTTTACTCAAGATCTTCTTCAGTTGATCCACCTGACAGTACTCATTAAACCTCGGGATACCTTCAGATCTCAGTCAACCATACACCTAGCCCTAGTTTTCACTGTGACTTCTACAAGGTATCTGCTCTTCAAATTCCAGTGACACTGAAAGTTTGTACCTCTTCCTTTCTAGATTCAGAGTTTTGGGAATACCCGTATTGGGACTTTGCAGCAATCCTGTGCATGGGTATTGGGATGTAAGACGAGAGTACCAGTTCATATTTCTATTCGCCACCAACAAACAATGACCAACTGATTACTAGGATTTAGAAATATCAATTTATGTTTGAGAGGGCAAGTACTTTCTATGCTTTGCGCTACATCTCGACCTCTCCTATGAGATTTACATGGTCTGGTGTGCACCTTCAAATTCTGTTTCTCATGCACTTAATCACAACCCCCGCTAATATATTTCTTCACCCTAGCATGTACTTTATGATGATCTCAATTTATCACAAACTCTAATCTGGTCTAGTGTTTACTCTATAAACCTTGGACTTTATTTTGCCAGATGCTTTGAACATTTTCAAGCAGAACATGTACTTTCTAAACCTCACTCTCAGGCATATAATCCTCAATTACACACTGCACTTTTTTTAATCTGGCGTGCATTTTCTAATCCTCATCATTCATCTCAACAAATGATATGGCTCAAGGTGCTAGTTCTGAACCTCGAACCTAATATTTATAGCAACTTTGTACTTGAACTGATGATTCATTAAAGGGGGCGGGAGAGCCGCCCAACAGGCACATACTCTGTAGAGGAGCATTCAGACAAGTGTATATCTTTTCAGAAAGGTTCTTAGGGAAGCAGCTGAAATTGGTGCATACACTGTACAGAGCAGTGAGAATAGTGAATAAGGCTCTCGAATGTTAGTTCGGCAGTGACACACAAGAAATAATTGGTTTTCTCTATCCTCTCTTTCCTCTGATTACTTTTGATACACAAATTTGCACTTATATACAGTTTAATTGTGACAGTCCATGTGGGTTTATATTTACAATAAAAAAAAATCATTATGTACATCTAATCAATCTTAAATCTAACTTATATTGAACACATGTCATCAATTATGTCACATATTTTCATTGTTTGGGTGAATTTATATACATGGGACCACTATTGAGTATAGCTAATTAGGTTGTTCTATCCCTCGTGAAGCATAGTGGGATCCTGCACCCCAGGGCCCTATATTGATCATCGCTGGGTGGTGACCCCGGTGTTTGTGGCCCATGTCATGGTGGACGGGGTTTAGGCAACAGGCGGGTAACTCTCCTTGGTCCCCAGGACAACGCAGCGCACTGATCAGTTTTACCTCACAGCTTGAAGGTGCAAAAACTTATCCAGCAGTCACCCCAGACAGCACATGCACTTTAGGGTGGAATGAAAAAATATTTTTAAAAAATTCAGATGTCTAATAGTGACAAATAATGAACGGACTAAAACATTAAACCAATCAGATAAGTTTTTGAGGTGCCGCAAACAGGTTGAAGTTTAGTAAATTTATGATTTTCATNTTTTTTTAATTTCTGAATGCAACATTTTTCTGAATAAACATTTCTAATAATGATAAAAATGAGTATTTGACTATCATTATCAATTGACAAAATTATCAAATAAAACAGCTAATTTTTTGAACTGCCACAAACATGTTAAAATGTTTACTTTTTGTGATTTTTGCACATCTTTTATAATTTTGAAATTCTTTGTTATTAAATTATTTTTACCTAAACATTTAACTGTGATATTGTTCATTCCATCAATATTAGACAGAAAGTGACAAGTATTAGCATAGCTGAGGTATAATGGGACCTTGAGCAACCTGTGACAAGAAGGTAGGAAGGGGTATCTCCAAGCTCCACTCCAGTCAGTGGCTTTCTCAGCTTCTTGCTGTGATGTGCTACTACAATTCTAATGTGAAAAACCTCATTTGAGTTGTATTTTGATATAGTTTTTTTTTTTGTGTTATAGACTATAG
>CABEEJ010000349.1:155843-210036 GCA_901482245.1 Timema douglasi
TGAGCGTGCGCATGGGGTGGCGGGCTCTGTAAACTGGAGCGCTAGAGTCGGCGTCAGCTCAGTCTGGGCTGACCCGATGCTAGAGGTGAGGATTACTTGGTCTGGCTCGAAAGAGTCAACACCTCTCTGCGAATGGCTAGTCTAGAGGCGGAGCCGTTGAACAATGCGCACGCTCACTAGTCGAAGGAAGCCTCTTGTGTGCTGTACATTCAATAAATTAATCATACAAGTATCTTTCCATCCACGGCATTATTATTACAACTAAGTTCCTCGGGCAGACGGAGCACAGCACATTAGTGAAGAGGACAGAAGTAAAGTAATTGATAGAATGAAGATTAGAAGAAAAGGGCCAAAGAATCGTAAAAACTGCACAGAAGGCCATAATGAAAGCACTACAACAACTAACAAAGTACTTTATTTTGACGGAAGACGAGACAAAACTGTAGTACAGGAAAAGATAGGGAGCAAATATTACAGGAAAACCATTGTGAGGAGAACATGTGTCACTTATTGACAAGCCTGGATCGAAATATTTAGGACATGTGGCACCACATTCTAGCACTGGAATGGATATTAAGGATAGCATTGTGTCATTTTATAATGTTAATAACAAATCCCTAAACATCACTGCTGATGGGACGGTGACTAACATTGGAAATACTAATGGTGTCGTCTCTTTACTAGCAAAGAGATTGGAAAACCACTACAAAGAATGATTTTTTATTTCATGGAAATGGTCTGCCCTTATGTCACCTTTTTTGTTTTCTGGATGGAAAGACAAAATGACCAAATGATTTTGGTGACAAAATAGGCAATAAATTAGAGAACTCTCAAGAACTCCCAGTGATTAAATAGCATTGGAAGTTATCATGCCATGCAATCTCTAGTGGTATGTGCTCTTATGATCTATCTAATAGGAAACCAGATAAACTTGCGCATTCAAGGTGGCTGATAATGGCAAATCACCTACTTCGTTTGTATGTGGGTACAGAAAATCTTTATATGATGGCAGAGTACATTCTTAAAGTATATTCACCTCTTTGGTTCAACATAAAGTGGAAATCATTATTTATTCATAGCTCAAAGAAAGAACTCATTGAGACTTATAAAGTATTCCCAATGCCTCCCAGAACACCTTCGGAATGTAATTGATCCAGTCAGTTAAAGAAAGGCCTACTTTGCAGCACCTGAAAACCTTCTGCTGTGCTTGATAACTGACGAACGCAAACACGTGAGAGAGCTAGGCCTATGTCGACAACTTAAGCCAGGACGGAACACAAGGAAGGAATAAGAAAGTTTGTATTCTAGCTATAAACTTAAAAGCTGCAGACTATAGAATCGCAGAAATTGATGCCAATATTTGAAACTGAGAAACATTTCAATATAAAAGTAAAGTGACAATGTTATTCTTTAACAAAAAAGGTTAATGACATTTTTTCTTATTCTGTTGAATATTTTTAATATGATATACTTATATACAGTGACAAATTTTATCCTGTAGTGAATGTATGTTGTTTTTATAACACATATATACCCACAAGAAAAATATTTATATATGTTTTGGAGAATATAATTGTATTAATTGAAATTCAATAAAAAAATCACAAAAATGTGATATATTAAGATTAACATATTATTAACATAGTATATTGCACTCGAATAAATATCTTTTTGGAAAATTTTCAAAGGTTTAAATGAAAAATATGCTTTTATATCTGTCAAAAATATTATTTTAAGTGTTTAGAATAAAAATTAAAGTCCAAAAACCTTTTTGTTTTTACTTAAAAGTTCATTTTTTATGGACCTTGCGGCACTTCAAAACCTTTTCATAGAGCTTGAAAATTTTGCAATATTAAAACTGATACTAAAAGGCAACTTTTGTGCCCTATTAGAAAACTTAATTAAAAAAGTGTTTTAACCTCTGTTTTCATTCCACTCTAATGCACATGCATGCACACATGTGCGCGCACACACACACATTAAATACAATTACGGCATTACACATAGTCAAAGTACACAAAAAACACAAAAGTTAGCCCAATTTCTCAAAAAACACAAGTTTACAGGGATGGTTAAGACACATACATTTACAAGATAACAAGGTAAGCCGCACCTTTGTTGCTAGGAGGCGAATCACGCAAAGCTATAATCCTTGTAAGCATGGCACTTCTCTAGCTGCAGGATTAGGAACACTTGCACAAAGATGTATCAAATATAAAGTCTATACAACTAAAAAACACAAAAATAATGGGAATACTTCTTGTAAAAACCCAACACTAGACTAAACACTCAGCTGAAGCCTATAGAGTTTAAGTGGAGTTTTATAAGTCATCAAACAAGTTGAACCGAGTCACTTCTTATCAGGAGTTCCCAGCCTTAAATATTGAGTTTTGTTTTAAAATCAATATTATGCTATTTTTCTTATTCCAATACACTACAGTACAATAGTCACGCACTATAAGATGCCAGGATCGCTAAATACTATATAACTGGCGTAGAAAAATGCATGGGGGAAAAATATATATTTTGCCTTCAAGTAAATCTCGGTTTTGCAAGCAATTATTCCAGAAGTTTCAAAGACAAGTTAAAAAAATAATGTTGAGAAAGCAGTTTTAAACAAAAAGAGTATTTAAAAAACACCCTAAAGAATAACATTTTTGTATGTAGCATTAATTCCCAAAACCTGGATGCACTGTCAATGTATTTTTAATCATTGTAATTTAGTTTAAATAGCACGATTTCTTCTTACAAAATCATAATACATATTTTACTAAACATTATCTATAGGAACATTTTTATTATTATTGTGATAGTGAGTTAGCTAAAAGTAAAATTTTACTTTTAGGTTACTCATTTCCACCCGCTAGCAATGAAAAGCCATCTAAAGTGAGTGACATCATGGACAACCTTTGTGAAATGTTTGGTTAAAATCCCTTGAAACTATATAGACACAAGTAAAGGATTAGGAAGGTTGATTCAGAGTGATATTGAAATAAGCTTAGATAACACCCCAACATGAGGCTCAACTCTTGGGCTTCAGAACCAAAGTCAATAACGATAACTAACAGATGAAGTTTTATTTTCCACCGTGTCTCACTCCCCATCCAGGTTTGAGAATATGCATGAGATATGGATAAGGAAAGACGAATTTAAAGGAAATGAATCCGAATTTGCATGGAATAAGAGTGGAAAGGCAATTAGAAAAAAAAATTCAGTGCACTCCTGTTAGAATTTGAACCCTACCTTCCTATTTGTTACAGTTAGGGGCTATAGTCGTTTGTTGTGGTGTTGTTTCATTTGGGGAAGAGGAGGGTGTTGTTAGAAAAGGGGGAGATGAGATATTTTCCTGATTAGGTTAGCACCTCAGAGGAGAAAGGGGAAGGTGCGAGAAGACATGTTACTCCTATTTAATCTGTTTAATTACCTTCAAGCAGACCAGAACTACTCTCCAAAACACTGGATTTAAAACACGCAATTATTTATTGTAAAGAGAACCAAACACTGACAGTGTGACAGTCATGCATTATAAATTTGGATAGTTTAGTAGTAAATATAGGTTATGTTTTATAAAAAACCCCTAACCTGGATGAGCTTGAGTAATTGTTAATTGCAGGGGAAGTCATGAGATTTTCAGGGAAAATTGATCCCTGAGGTGATAATATCTCATATTCCTGTAAATAAATGTATTATTTAGGTGCTTGTTGACCACCATCAATTAGAAATAAATTTCTTACCACTACCAATGACTTAATATCACTAACGATTTATCATCTTGTGCTAACAGAGTTGAAGGAATTTATTCAGTAGACATGGCCCTACATAGCTAAAAAAAAATATTTTATAGAATACAAAATGTCCCATAGTCATTAAAGTCTTATGCACAATTACTATTCATAAATAACCAGGTATATGGAAATATGGCTGGAAAATATAAACATTTTTTAAGATGACAAAATATGTCTCATATTTTTGTTGACACCAAATGTTCCATAGTTCCATTGCAGTATATACAGGTCCAAAAAAATGGACATATACTTGAGCAAATGAATCCATATACCTAAAAAGGAGGTTGCCTAACCTATTAAAATGGGTGTATGACATAACAAAATTGGTGCATAGCCTACCAAAAGGGGTGAATAACGTATAAGGGGTGCATAGCGTACCAAAAGGGTTGCTTAGAATATCAAAAGGGGTGTATAGTGTACCAAAATGGGTGCATAGCCTAGGGGTACTTAGCATACCAAAAGGGGTGTACAGCTTATCAAAAAGGGTGCATAGTGTACCAAAATAGGTGCATAGCATATCAAGATAGAGGATAAATAGCATACCAAAATAGGGGTGCATAAACTACCAAAAAAGATATGCATTACACACCAAAAGTGGGTGCATACCCTACCAAAAGGGGTGCATGGCCTTCAAAAATGGGTGCATAGCCTCATTTATGATAAATTGGAGGTTTATAACATAAAATCGGATTCTTCGTCATTTTCTATCTTGTTCATAACTAAAAAATATTTTATTTCACAAAATTAGGCTATCCTCAAATCGCAAGGAAATCCTTACATCACTGGGTTATGGACTTTGTCCATAGCTGCCAGAGATATGTGTCTTACTGACAAATAAAGGTGTACCACTCTGTTGCTAGAGGACTCTGAGAATATAGATCAATTATTGCTTACTAAGCATAACTGAAAAATAATTTTGGTGAAAGCCCCTTGCCACCTTCAGATGTGTTTCAATCAGTCGAGACTTCACTCCCCCCCCTCCCTCCACTCTCCTCAAGCTGTCACCAACAGGCCATTAAACATATGCCTCGATGATGTCATCAATCATGTTCCATCATGTCAAAACTCCCAGCCAAGCTGGCACCAGTAGATCAAGGAATACCCATCAAGGTTACAATATACTAATAACACAAGAAGATGGTGGGATTAAGAGCACCATCACATCACAAGCCTAACAATACCTTACATTACGAGGGGGTACCAAAAAATGTCCGGACTGGTGCTGCCATCTGGATAGCAGCTGTAGTGCTCTGCAACTTTAAGCAGTAGCACTAGCATGTCTAAGGCGTCAGTGTACAAAGTTTCACAGATTTGAGTGCTCATGCTGATTTTTCACATCCGTTTGGTTTTTTTGGGGTCATATACGTGGCCTGTGGCGATTTTCACAATGAACCCGAAAAAGGAACAGCGCGTGTGCGTCAAATTTTGTGTGAATCTCAGGAAAAGTGTGACAGAGACTCTAAAAATGATTCAACGAGGGTTCGAGGAAGAAAGCATGGACCATAAACAAGTGTTTCAATGGCATGCCCGGTTCAAGGGCAATCAGACATCCGTTAAGGATGACGAACACACAGGGAGGCCCGGCCACTGCACAACACCCGCCATGGTTGCCAAACTTCAACAGATCATTCATCAGAATTGACAACGGACCTTTCAAGACCTTGCTGAGGAGATGGGAATTAAGTTTTGGAACATGCCAACAAATGTTGACTTCTAAGTTGGGCATGCACCGTGTCGCCACCAACTTTGTGCCCAGGATCCTGACAGCTGACTAGAAGCAGCAGCACGTCAACATCTGCAATGAGCTTCGTCAGGTCAACTACAACGATGAAACTTTCTTGTCCAGGGTTATCAATGGTGATGAGAGGTGGATTTATGGTTATGACCCTAAGACCAAGCAACAATCTACCCAATGGAAGAGCCCAACCTCAACAAGACTAAAAAAAAGGCCAGACAGGTGAAGAGCAATGTTAAGAGCATGCTCATAATTTTTTTAGACTAGGGGAATTGTGCACATGGAATTTATCCCAGCAGGTAAAACAATCAATTCTGTGTTCTATTGTGAATTTTGCGGCGACTGCGTGAAAATGTACGAAGACATCGCCCTGAGCTTTAGCAACCACAGAATGGCTGTTGCCCAATGACATTGCCCTGTCTCATGCTTCCCTTTTCACCCGGCAGTTTTTGGCCAAAAAACAAGATGGCTCTTGCCCTCCAGCCCCTACTTCCCTGATTTAGCCCCCTGTGACTTCTTTCTATTTCATAAAATGAAGATCAAGCTGAAAGGCCACCGCTTTGATACCAATAAGATCCAGGCAGAATCGCAGGCAGTACTGGACACACTCACAGAAAATGACTTCCAGGAAGTATTCCAAAAATGGAAGAAACACTGGTACTGGTGTATAAGTGTGGAAGGGTACTACTTCGAGGGTGATGCCATCCACTAGGCCCTATGGTAAGTTTTACGAGGTTTTATAGCATTTATCCGGAAAATTTCTGATATCATCTCATAGTCAGCAACTTTTCAAAGTGGAAACTCGCCTGCCGTGTTAGGTTTTGGCATACACTTTTGTGGGTAACAAATACCTTTTGCAAGGCTCTTCTGACCCATCATGGTTGTGTCATTCGAGCATAGCCATGCACATTACTTGTGCAGCAGGCAATTTAGGAACCAATGACCCAGTACCTGCTAATGATCCCTGTCATCAACAGACAACTGGGAAACACCCCTCCCACCATCTTGGCCAGTTTCCCCTCAGCGGGAGGAATTTGCTCCTCTTTCCGTGACTGTTGGTCTCTACGTAGGTGCATTAACCCCTCAGAGGCCAGGCACCTAAACTCAGGAATCACCCTGGAAAGGGCTTTCAACCTGAGGTGTCCAGCAGGGACCTTGTGAAGTTGGCTTAACCAGCTTTCCTGGAAAGTATTAGCTACCAACCACTAAGTTTGTGGAGAGAGGAGGGGTCCCCCACCACCACATTCACTACCACAGACGACCTCAACAGAGATTTAGGCACCCTTTCGGTAAAACCCTATGAACGTTGCTCGGGGCCTGTTACAAGGAGGCACTCTACCTGGAATACAAAACGAGAAACATCCCGCAGGCAGGCCTTTTGTCCCGTCTGAGTCAGGGCAGTCACCATGAGGGCAGGCACATCTCAACCCAATGAGCTTTTGTCCTTAATACCTAGCACCCTTAATACCTAGCACTACCCCTAGGACAATGGGGTTGTCGACATCAGCAGGAGATGCCATTTGACATCACCGGTCGAGTCAAGAATGATTCAATCTGTCAAAAACTCTATGCAAAGCTGACTAACAGGTCATTGAACACAACCCCTGGTGATGTCACCATTTGTATTTCATCATGTCAAAAATTGTCTGCCAAGCTGACACCATTAGATCAGGAAACACCCGTCTAGGTTGAGAAAAACTTGGGAGGGTAAGGATGTTAAAATCACTGTTGAGGTTCCACATGAATTGCAACACTCTCCAAGGAAGTCATTGGTAAAGTTAAACATGTTTAAATATGTAGAATGTTTACGCCAAGCTGGCTTCAGTATATCGGTGAGTACTCATACAAATTACAACACCCTAATGGTATGGGAGGAGGATAGGGGTGTTGACATCACTGGTCAAATGTTTTTAAATGTGTCTTAAGTCCTCCGCCAGGCTGGCACCAGTAGATCAGGGAAAACCCATGAGACATCATGGGAAGAGGGATGATGTCATCCATCACCAGAGGTGAATGACCTGTCACAGCATGTTATATAAATAGCATCCAAGTTAAAGATAAAATGTGTCATGGAATCAAGGTCATATTGAGCTGGCTGGACCAGACATCTACACTTGGAACAGTTAAGAAAATAATTTAAAAATATTGAATCAAGAGTTATTGTAATAAAGAAAGAAAAATAATATGATATATAAGCCCATGACAGTTGTATTCAACATATTTGCATGCCTTATTCTCAACTCGAGGAGGCTTATGCACTTGTAGTTAATGAATCAAATAGCTGAAGCTATTATTTATGCTTTTTGTGGGGATTACTCCATCATAGACTCTGCCTTAACATATGAGTGAAGAATGACCATGGGCACGAGACGAATCCTGGATAGCTCAGTGGTAAGAGCATTGGCGTACTAAGCCAAAGGTCCCGGGTTCGATTCCTGTGTCCAGGTGTCATTTTTCAATTTTCAGAACTGATAGTTAAGCCTGCGTTGTGAAAGTGGACAAGTAGTGAAGGAATCATAAACAAAAAAAATAAGTCTAGGCCCGCTTAAGTGGCCAAATGGTCTGAGGTGCTACTCTCACAGTAGGCTAGACTGCCAATGATGGAGAGATCAAACTTTGAATCTTGGTCAGGTGTACAAAGGGTGGTTTTCCCAAAATGGTTTTCCACTCTCCTATCATGCAAATTTGGGTACACTTCCTATAAATATAACCTTTCTTATCCCTAAAACCATTAGCGCAATTAGTCTATAAGCATATAATCCAAATTGGTAGCAAAACGCGGTGCAAAAAACAAAATAAGTCAAAAATTGAAATTGCCCATTTTTAGTGGTCACAACTCTGACTGGTTCATGTTTCATGATATGTATGTTTCTCTTCTTCTTACAAACGAGCAATAAACACATGTGGAAAGGTTCTTATTATCGTTTGACAACAATGTCTTGTGACGTCTCAATTTTATCTCCATTTCGATATTTGATGAAAACACCCCAATAACATGCTAAGCTGTTAAATAAAGTTACCAGGCCATTAAGTGCCTAGTTTCTCAATATTTAGAGAGTATTAAAAGTTTACGAGTTAAGATTGAAAGCCTTCGAACAAACTAATGGTATTAGGGGATATATTCTAGTAACACTTTGGTGTGTTCAATATTGTGTATTTTCCAGACCTAGAAGAGAATTTAATAGTGTTGAATGACAGTTATCAAGCTAGATATGGACTTATGACTAAGTATGAGCTCATGCATAGTATCATTAAATACATGAATTTTTAGGGAAAAAGTAGAAAGCTCTCTTAACAACATAGCTAGTTTCAAAAATGCCAGATATATTTATAAATAAGCCTATATCTACTAATAATAGAAGGGAGGGGAGAGACAAGCAACATAACACCTTACTATTTTTGTTTTATATCGACTCCAATCAATAAAAATGTATTGCTTGTCAAGATAACCACGGTATCTTAAAGTGTGCAGCATTTATGATCTAGACCAATTAAACCCCAAGATTGGGCTAGCTCTAATAATAATTAATCTTTCAATTGTTTAAACGCCTTTCACCTAGTGAAAAATTGTGTCCATATATTCTGCTGAACACAATTCAAGCCACACATCATTTCTCACAGGGGTGGTTATTTAAGCTGTTTAAAACTGTCAAGGTCAAGGGACATCTCACTTAAACCATATCAATCGAGATCATTTAAGAAAGTCTTGAAAGCAATGCTACACATCATGAGATTACATCAACTTACTTAATTTACAATTTATGTCAGGTTTAGAATAATTCTGTTGATTTTTTCTGTAGTTAATTATGGCCAAGATTATTATTATTATATGGTTAAAGGTTTGATAGATTATGGGTCATTATAATTATTTATTTCAGAGGATTGTGCCCACCATTTGTCTATTGAAAGTTGCTACTTGCAGGTTCTAACTAGAGAGATCGCTCAAACAATGGACCACATGAGCAAAGGTGATGTGAAATGTCAATGAGGCTATCATCATTATCATCATCAATAAAATCAATTATATAATGCCAGAGATTATTCTCTACGTAGACAGGGTTAAAATGTTTGTTCATTTTCATGTACCCATGACTTGATGAAATTCTTTTATATGCAAATGGGTAGCCTGAAATGCTCGATAGTTGGCAGTATGAATTCATCGTGAATCCATATCATTGTGTGTATCCAAGGAAACTTGTTCTACCATCAAAATGGTGGTATATGACGCTTCTACAGCAACGACGTTGGTTTGGTCACCTTATGGTATGCTATAGAACACTCCAAAATTTCAAAATAAGATATTTTTAAATTGTTACAAATATAAATTTTAATTTAATTGTGCTTATCATTTATATACATAAGGTCCTTACTCATGACCAATAATAGTATTTTATCTGGTATTGCTGAATGAAACAATCGCTCGACTAACCCAAGAATATTAATCGGGTATTATGACTTATGACTTGCATTCTCAGCTCCATATTTAACCATGGGACTGGTACATAAGCTTACTTCCAATAACAAAATTTGTTACTCGCGTGCTTTCCATATCCTTTGTAGTAAACTTTTTTTTTAGAATATATAGTCATCTAAATTGATTCAGTGGAACCTGTTTTAACTTTACAAGCTGAGTTGATTGAATTACTGAATCTGGAAGACTTACAAATTATGAAATGATCTAAAGGAACATTTTAAAGTATTTAATAGACTCCCAATCGATCACAAGGAAGTTCTTACTTGTGAAGATGGATATCAAATAATTAAGACTTTAAGGTTGTAGTGGTACTGACATCAGATTCATTAACCTATCATGTTCATTTCACCATGGTTAAGGTAAACAATAATGAAGTTCTTTCAAATAATGTGTTGGTATTGAACCACTGATTGGTTGAAACCAGTGATGTCCTGGGATAAAGTGTTCATGTAGACTTGGTGGCCTCTAAGATTTGAATGTGATGAGGCATTGCCACTTGTTCTAGGTCCAGCGTTGAAATGGTTTTATAACTTTTATGTTCTTCCAAATTTTAATATCAACCGATTCATATCACCAAATGATGCTAATGACTTTCACTTCCTTGAGTTTAACAATGCATCATGCAATGAGAATGCAGGTATGGTCTATCTTCATCCTACCACTTTTAATGGAAATATTAGCACACAATTTTGTCAAGTCCAAAGTAAATCTTTTCCAAGGCATCAGCACTAGGAGTGGGTCAAACCAAATCTTGAACAATATTTACAGGTGTCAACCACGTATACATGGTCAGATTCCGCCACTAAGTGTGTATTCAAGAACACATCACCTTTTGAAGATGTATGGGAACAAGAGAATTGTACAAATCCAAGAAACAGTATAAGTGAAAAATTGGAGACATGTGCCAGCTCATTCGAATCCCGTTGATTGTGCGAATAGAGATCTATACCCTGAAGACTTGACAAATTATCACCTGAGGTAGAGAGTACCTGGATGTTTGAAGAAACCCATTAGTACTTGACTTATGTTATCGGTTGTAGTTCACCGTGTAGTCTTACCTGGGTTAAAACTGTTGAGGGCTACCAATCTACCAGCTGAAATGGATTCTTGGTGGGTGGACCTGCTCTACCACTTTTCACCATGGGGGAAGTGGCAACTTGTCACTGCATTTGTTGTACAGTTTAGTCATAATTACAGATTGATGAATCAAGAATGTTGTATTTTGTCTTTGATGTCCAAGGAGATCAAGGCTGCATGCACGCTGTGAATCAAACAAGTTCAAGAACAGGCCTTTGGATCAGAACTTGATGAATTAAGGAAGGTCAGGGAAAGATCACACCACGTGAGGGGCCTGGGCCCATTTCTTGTTGATGAGGGCCTACTCAGGGTGATAGGTAGCCTCTAACATTCTTCACTAGAATAAAATGTGAAACATCATCTTCTTTTGCCAAGGATTAGTACCATTATTGAGATCATTGATGATCAGTACTACCAATCTTATTTTAGAACGCCACTTCAGACAACCCAATCATTCCTTCAAGGCTAATACTGTATCCTATCAGGTTGAAGTATTAAAAATACTTTGATCATCATATTAATTATATGTTTTCAAGTAAAGGCACCTGCCTTTTAACCATTCATTGGAGACCTCCCAGCTATATGGGAAAAGCAATCCAGACCAATCGCGATGTGATAAAATATTAAGGTTCCTTTAAGATAAAGTTGTACAATTTTTTTTAAACTTAACTTATAACTGTTTTTCACTTGACAACTGTGGTACATCTTGGGGTGATATTAGATTCAAGCACTAAGGCCTTTATTGATGTCTTTCTTCAATCCACTTAGAGGCATATTAAATGATCATAGATTTAAAATGACGGTGTCAAGAACTAAATAGGTGTGAAGTGTCACTTTACAAAACACAAAAGCATTTGGACTTTCCAAATGAAGCCATGTCCTAACAGATATATATGTCAGATAAATGAATCACTTGGCAGTTTCAATCCTGCCTCCCTTACATTCCACACATTATGGATTATAGGACGTTGCTATAGAATTTGCAAAAACGCATTTTCAATGTGTATTCAGTAACCAGGATCTTATCTTTGAAGAACTCTCTCCCATTCTGCTCTAAGCTTCTCTGTACTCTATCTGCTAGCCCCTCCAATTTTGATACATTGACTAAAGAATATTTTAGAGTGACAAATCCATTAAACAAAATCTTGATGGAATTTCCTACCAACTGGTAGCGTCACTAGCAGCTGATTCAACAAATACACTAAAACTTCTTGTAATGTTGGTTGAAGGAATATGTCCACACTTTCCAGCATCGACCCAATTGGGCAAGAGACAAGGCCACCAAGAAGGAGGGAAAGCTCATCTTGATCAACAAGGACAGTATTCCTTCTCTCAATCGGTTTCTCGGGAATATAGGTGGTGTATTCTGTGAAGAATAGTATGGTATCATAAGGGATGAACCTATCAAAACCATACAAGGAACATTAAAATGGCCTATTGTAAAATGTTGACTCCCTAGTAAAGAGAATGGGTGGTTTCTTCTGTATATATATTTTTCTTACATTAATGTTTTTAAATACTTCTTGTAGTTTTTGATGGGTGGTATATCATATTAGTTTATTTTTCTTTGTTTTCAAAATTAGACTGCTTCCCACCCTGCCCAACCTTTTACTTATTCTTAGAGGCAATCTATTATTATAAGATAAGTTTTTTTTTTCAACTTTCGAATTTAGTAGCCTTACTTTTCCCACCATCTATCACTAGCGCTACTTGGCAATGCACCATATTTACTCAGTAAATCTCAAGGACACTGTGATATATCGTGTTTTATACAGACTCTTTTTGACTGACTTAGAAATTACAGTTTTGTAACCAAGCTAACACGATGAATGTTATAGGTGCCAATTTTTCATTAATTTAACTTATCATATATTGTGAGGCCGATGCCTCAAACTTTTTTTTTTACTTTTCTTGTCGAAATATGTTCAATTATTGGTTTTCATCTGAGTGTTTTGATGAACAAAGGATTAATTAATTTTTTGTTTAACTTTATCACCAAGGACCAATTTGAGCCTTGAATCAAACAATCAATTTTATGACTCATGCAGGGGCAGAACCAGGAGGGGTTTTCAACCCCCCTCCCTCAATTGGTAGGCAAATAAAAAACACTAGTTAAGCGCAGAAGTAAGGTGATTTATTGATTTACAAGCAAAGTGATGACCCTGTGTCACAATGTGTACAAGTTCAAGTTATGTATTCCCTTATTTTCTTATTTCTAGGATTATCGGTGCAAAGTTCAAACTGACTCAAGTTCGGGCGACTGGGCAAGCACCGAGGAGGATGGGGGGTGAAGTAGTGGTTGTGTGCTTGGGGTGACCTTGGCTGTCAGTCATTCATTTCAAGAGTATCACAAATGAGTGAGTGAAGGATTACCTTTTCAGTATGGTGTGACCTGTGTAAGTGGATGATAGGGTATATTTGTGTTTTCGTTTACATGTTTTTTCGTTCTTTTTGACGTTTATTTATTTTTACATTTCTTGCTGCAATGGATAAGCACAAAAGACAAACTAGTTTGATTACGTTCTTCTCCAAAAAATAGCAAAACTGAGCAAAGGGTGCAAGATGTAAAATTGTTTTTGAATGGCAATGATATGTTTTCGCCATTTAAGGACTCGCGAGGAATTAATGAAAATAAGTAGGTTGTCAACCTGCAACTGCCAGTATTTTGGAGCCTAAAAAAACATTGTTTCTAATCTTAATTTTAATATGAATTTTGCAACAACAAAAAAATCTTAGGGTGGATTCCCAGAATGTGAACCCCCACCCCATTCAATAACCCTGGCTACACCACTGGACTAGTGTAACCACACAAAAATAACATGCTAACTTTACATGAGTATCACTGATTTTTTTTAAAGACGTAATTAATATAAATTATGTTAATTCAAGCCATTTAACTAAAACCAGATGTCCATCACTTTAAATGAATATCTATTTAAATTAATCAAATCCCTATAACTTTAAAAGGCAAAATTATCACAGTTAGTAAGCATATATTGTATTTATTTTTATTTAGCACCGCGTCTTATTACCTGTTCGGGTTATACGCTTTAAGTATTAATTACGCTAATGGATTAGGAATTGGGAAGGTTGAATTAGAGGAAGTGAACCCGCATTTGCGTGTAGGGAGAGTGGAAAACCATTTAGGAAAAACCACCCCTAGTTCACCCGACCGAGATTCGAACCTTGATCTCCCCGTCCTCACCAGTGGAGCTTACCACGACTAGCGCGTTAGCCAACTACGCCACCGAGGCGAGCCATATATTGTAGTATGCTTAGTACTTCAGTTATAATAATTTAATTTGTGGATAAAGAGGTGAAGGGTATTTTTTGAGTGTTTATATTATATCTTGCTGACCTAGGAGATTATAAGAAAACCTTAATCATAATAAGTATTCCCTCATATGAAATTAAGGTAGAAAAATAAACTTTATCAAAATATAACCAAATAACACTAAATAAATCTTTTAATGTTATGTCTGAAATAATATTCTGATTTGTAGGCCTATGCATTCTGAATAAACAATTTAAAGATCATAAACAATTTAAAGATCAAAACCTATTTAACTATATTCAAAGGCATATGTAAAGAAAAACTTATTTGGAACATTATTTCCTTGTCTATGCAAAGTGTGAAATGAAAAAGAATTGACTGATTTATAAACACTTTGGGCTGTATCTAAGGAGATATTTAGTAGGTAGACTAGGCGAAGAAAGGCTAATGTTCATGCTTGCTTGATATTTTAATTTATGCAAAATTAAGAGACGAAAAGAGATGGCTAGTAAAATATTAGGACTGCTTTTTTTCTCCCTCCTTTAATAATTTATGAGTTCTTCTTGCATACATAATCCTAATTTGGGATGTGAAACGCAAAAGGGTAGCTCCTTATTTCCTGAAAATATTTTGTTCTTATACCTTATCTTACTTTTCAAAATATGTAGATTGACAAGGCTTGCAGATTTAGGAGGGTTAAATAGTAACTTACCTTACCTCTTATATAAGCTTTCTGTGCAAAGAACAATGTGTCACATTTATCAAAGTTTTTACTTGAAAAACTTAAAAAGACTCGAATCAAAAAATGGAGCATGCAGGGAATAACATGACTCAACATAGCGACATATTTTGGAGACCATTACTTTCTCGCAGGAATTCAAAGGAGGACCTCTTGAAGAGGAATGATTATTTGTCAATGGGGAAGGCAATAGTTTAGCTGAAAATTCCCATTTCCCACAATCTTTGATGAGCCGATGGATAAGACCTCCATAATTTTAGCCAGTTTCTTGAATAAGGCGTTCGTGAAACCTCATGATGTAAATTGTTTTTAACTTATTAAAAATATAGAGGACGCACTGCACCCTCTTCCCCCATCCCCAAATTCAGGTCACTACATTTCTTTGTTTTGAGTTATGGTGTAAGCACACACCAAATACACATTCTATTTATTTTCATGATATAAATAAATTTCAATTTATTCTTTCTTACAGTACATTTTTTTAATTTGAGGCAGTAATTGTTACACTTGACTTAAGCAATGCAAATCCAGTGAGCGTGCTATGTTAAAACAATGTATCCTGATAGATAAAAGTTTCACATTATATTGTTCCTACTTTTCAGAACTAGTTTATTTATGAAGGTCACTAAAAAAGAAAATGTCAATTTTTTTTATAACTGCTAGTAATCAGAGCTTGCTATTATTTTATTAGCATATCATATTGCTTATACACGCTTAGTGGTTGCATGGTCTAAGGCATCACTTTCGCAATTTACTGAATTGCTGGAAACAAGGAGGTTGAGGTTTGAATGAAGTTTGGATGTTTTGAGGATGTTTTTCCTTAAATGGTTTCTTGCTCTCTCTCCACATCTCCCTCCATGCATATGCTGGTACATTTAAATTTACATTCTAACTTCTTAATCCATATAATATAAGTTTAAATAAGTGAAAGGCTCATAGGGTATTAAGATGTGGTGAAATAATAAAATATATGCATCCCATTTATTAATAATTTTATTTTTGATGTTAAAATTTGATAAAGTTATAAAATAAAAACATAAAACTAAGATTTTAGACTTGATACTAAGAATAATCTTTACGAATGTTCAAATTTGAACTGTTTTTATAAGAATATTATACATCTATTAATTCCTGATCAATTATTACTCCGTAATACTAAATAATTTGTATTCAAATAATAGTTTAATACATTTAACTAGTTAAACTACATGTATTTAAAAAATGTTCTCTCTTTTATATCTTTTGGATTTTTTAAATGGGTTTGAGAGTTAAAAAAAATATTTTTTTAAATTATTTCCTCTTGGTTATAAGTAAACACCCATAATCAGCAGCTCTGTATTTTGTGAGGGCGATTCCTTGGGTCACGCAACCTCCGAAGCGGATACTCATTATATATATTTTTTTAAATTTGTGTGATTGGGAATTTACACAAACATGTTTAAAAGAAACCTTTATTGTAATATAAACAACTAATATTATTATTAATCTAATAATCCAAACATTAACCTGGCATATTTATAACCTTATTATTTAAAATGGTGTTTAGGAATGACAGGTATTGTTATATATTTCTTTGAAACATCTTTCACTTCCAAATACAGTGTTTTTCTCTCACTCTCAGCACCTGATTTTTACCTTATAACCTTCAAATAAATGGCCTTAAGTGGTGTATGAGAAGCACTCAGGGGCCAAGGGCAAGTGAAATATACTGCACTATGTTTTGTTATTATAACATCTGTGGTTCATTTTACCACATTTGTTTATGAGAAAAAGAATTAATACCAGCCAAACTTTAATACAATTACCTATATTTTATAAACTACACTTTATTTATACACTTTAAATATTTTATGTATTTTATATTATTTTAATTTTAGGTATTTAACCTGCACTTTTAGAACAGGCTGATTATATCATATCACAATTTAAAAGAGTGACTTAATTCTAGATCCGATACAACACCCGTCAATCTAAAAGCTGAACAGGGAAACCCCAATTTTACCAGGGATAAGTATGTTGGTCGTGTCGGGAATCGGGTTTGAGGTCCTTGGTTAGTCAAATTAACACACTACTGACTGAGATAAGCGGCACAATTTTAAATTTACTTTACTTTATTTATAGATTAGTCCTGTTTGATTTTCTAGTGGTGGAGAGGTGAAGATTTGAATCCCAGACGGGCATCCTAAAGATGGGTTTATCTAATTCAATTCCCTCTCTCTCACACATGAATGTGGGTACACTTCCTCTAAACAATAATTTCCTCATCCCTACCACATTATTGTAAATATGCAGATAACCCTACAAGATTGTTACATATTTATTGCACTTCAATCTATATCAAGTTCTATTAGATTGTTTAAATGTTTGTTTGACTGCTATTTACACACATGTGGTAAATTAAAATATTTTCTACAATTCAAATTTTAATTATCTAATGGGTCATAATATTTTTTTTTACAATAAAGGTAATATGTTAGAGCTGTTAACCAATCATTGAAATGCGATATTTTATAGCTTTGAATCCAATGTCTATAACAATAAAATACAACTTCAAAGTATGATTTTAAATAATTTGTTTTTAGACTCATTACATACCCGCTTCTAAAGGTAAGTATTTAGTTGGAAATGTTGAATGAAGTTGAGTGTTCTGTAGCATTGGGGAATGTCCTTCATCACTAGAGTTTTCTCCGTTACTGTAATTGTCTCGGCTCTCTGAGATTCCCACACCTCCTGGGCATTGCTGTATTGAGCTCACAGATGTGTCTGAATGCTGACTCAACTAACCAAGTAGAAATACAAAGTGTCATTGTTATCTATTTATTAACATTAGATGATAAACATTGATTGTAACCATAAATCATTCATTTCTATAAAAAAAAATAGAAAATGAAATTATCAAGTATTAACACAATATATTGATTAAATTGTTTTACACCCACACCAGTGGTCACATGGTATAAGTCATTATGCTCGCAATTAACTGAATATCTAGTGAATATAAATACACAGGCTGCTAATCATTGTAATTATGGCACTGTATGGAGAGGACCATATTTAAATATTTAAATTAATTTAATTTAGTTGAAAAATGACACTTGGACAAGGGAATTGAGACCAGGACATTTGGCTTACTGTGCTAATGGTATATAATTGTGCTACCCAGGATTCGTCCCATGCTCAAGGTCACTTTTCACTCATAGTTTAAGGCTGAGTCTGTGATGGGCATGTGGAAATCATAAGCTAAATATCATCAACCAATAGTATTGCAAGTTATCAGATACCACAGCCATCTGCAATTCAGGAAAGCTGTTATGCTACCTAGTATACAATATAAGATCGTAAATAAAGGGAAATTTAAATGAATATCTAGTGAGAGGAAGCTCAATGTTCAACTCTCGGCTTGGTATGGTTTTTTATGTGTGATTTACCAATGTGTTTTCCATCCTCCCCCCTAGCTAAAAAGGGTGAACCTCCTCTAAAACAACCTGCCTCATTCCTATCTCTTAGGTTAAGGCATTAATAAATGTTTAACTTTTTTAAAATTACCTGCTCATTGTAGGCATGCACCATACTAGAACTGAGCTGTGGTCCATCGTTAAAAGTTTTGATCATGCTTTGGGCCAGTTTAAACTTTCTATATGCCATCTCCGAGTCTTGCCTTTCATGTTTACGCTTGTGGCTGAATAACTGGCCACTGGAGTGGAGCACATAGTTGCAGCCAGTTCGAATGCAATGGATATGATTACAGACCCGAGAAAAACGACAATTCTCAAATGGACAGCTTTCATGTTTCATGAACTTCTTAAAACCATCTCGACTAAGCTGTTCATCCTTTATATGATATGTTTTATGTTTCTCTGTAAGCATTAAAAACAAATTATGGTTAATTATACAAATGTTTTGAGCCAGAACTAAACATTATCTTTTAGACATGGTTGATAAAAGTTGTGTTCTATTTGTACTGAAAATCAATTATACATTCTAATTTAAATTTGAAATATATATCAACATTACTTTGTCTGAATAGCAATGATGCTGTCTACCTGTTGCCTTTTATTATTGATTTGGAAAATTAGACTAGTGCTCGTTTGTTTTTTTAAAGAATACACTATGCTTAAAGTTTTAAGTGTTTGATATATCTAGCTGTGTATGTGTACAAGTGGATTGGTTCAAAAGGAGGTGGAAATAGAAGAAAGGAAAATAAGATTACTGTAAGTGGAGGAAGGGAGTAAGATCAAGGTGCCATTGCTGATAAAGTTGGCTTTTTCTCGACTTAGTTTGAGAAGTATATGTTAGAGAATATTTGCTATTCAAGCTTGTTCACATATTAAATGTAAAGTTTGCTTTCCTTCCAAAGCCTATATTTGCTTATTGGGTAGTTATAGCAGTTTCTTGCGATTTGATTTATTTCTCTTTTCAAAAAGAAGTTTGTACATGTATTTTGATATTTTTTTATTAAAAGCCAATCAAAAAGAAATAAGAGTGACAAGAAAAGTAAATTAAAGGTTCTTGTTTTGTTAAAAAAAACAGGTATTCCAAATAAAGTACACAGTTAAGATCACAAGAAAACAAAATCTATACTGTTATTCTGAGATATCTTCAGCCACTTTATCTGGCGATATTAGGGATTTTATGAATAAACAAATATCACAAGATAATAACTCAATAAAATTACCAATGCAATTTTTTATCATTATTATATTCAAGTTTTCCCACAGCTTTGGATGTTTTTTTTGTGACTACTACATCCCAAACTTGGGATTATAGCCTAACACCAACGATCATTCTCCAACTTATGGATAATTTTTATGCTTACTTTTCAGCCAGTCAAATGTGAGAAACTTACAAGAATTAATAAATATATTGAGGCATTCAAATAAGGCAAAGAGAACACAACTGCTAAATTGAATAGCTTATGAAGTAGTGCCTGCTTCTATATTATGTAGTAACAAAAGATTGTGAGAAAAAAAAAAAGTTTAATAGTGATGTGATAAAGTTAGCAATCGAAATCATAAGAAAGCCAAGATGATATCATGACATTAAATATAAGACAGTGACAAGACTTGGAGTGTTTTAATTTTTTTTTTACACAAAACCAATTTTAACTGTTATGATAAATACGACAACCAAATATAAAGTATGTTTATGAGTTCTCAGAGTCATAATTTGCCCAAATGAACTTGAAATTACAACACAGCTGGCTAAACAAGTATGAATGGGTTATTTATCCAATGTATTTGAACTTGACTCGAATTCCCAGTTTCAGTCCAGTCCAGTAAGTTGACTAATGAGTCCAAGTGTGGAAAAGTGAGTCCTAGTGTAAGAAATGTTTGTATCAATATCTGTATGGGAACCTTAGATGAGATGTATTATTTTACCGATAAGTAAACAGCCTGGTGAATTTCAGAAGCTAAAAGATTTAGAAGTACTAAAAATGAAGCAATGCTGTCCAACAATATGAAACCTAAGACATGATGCAGCCAATTCTTTTTTAAGTTGTACAAAGCATTGCTACTAGCTCTCGATATTTTAATTGCATGGAATATCGAAGATTCTGCATCTAATTCATCAGTATATACTAGTGCAATATATAAAGTTTATTTTGTGATATATGTTCCAATTATTTTCAAAGTATTTGCTTACATACAAACTCTAAGTACATGAGAAACCAAGGTAAAAAATAGTTCTAGACATTGGCCACAGAAGCTGAGAGTTTCTGTGAGAAAGTGGGTTTACCAATTACTGCTTCTCATGTAATATTGCGACAAACTGAGTAGAGCGATAATGGCCATTAATTTGCTAATGCTTGCTAATGCTAATGCACAGTCCCATGATTGGCTAGGAGTCATTATTTGCTCATCACAGGGATGTGGCGAGATAGCGCGAGATTCCAACTGTTTGACTCTGCCTCCCACACAGTCATATGATTGGCATTAGCTACAATGTATTACAACCACAGCCAAATAATCTTATTTTAATTTGCCCAAAACATAATCTACACTAATTAAATATCAAAGTTGACTATTTGAAATGTAAGCTCTAGCGTTTTTGCTAAGATAAAAAATAAACTAGGTCATTATTACACAAAGGTTTAATGAGAATGATCATTTTTCCATTTATTTACACTTTTTTGATTAAGTTTAACCCTTTTAGTACCACGAGCTGTTCTGATTGGCTCCGCCTACTGTCGGTAAAAGTACCTGAGCCGATAAGGTCGGCTCTCTAGATTTGCGCTAGTTCTCACTTTACCTGATAGATAGTGTAGTAGTGTCATATTCACTGGAAAGAGAACCTTTTCCTCTAGTATTGTGTATATGGTTGAAAACAAAAATCACCAGTAAATAATTGTTATTGAAACTGGGAGTTTAGTATATTTACAATGGCAGACTGTCATGTTCTCAATGTGCTAAGTGCAAAGCCGGTTTACATAAGAGCTGCCTGTAAAAACATTAGTGATGCTAGCATTCATACTGATGTAAATAGTTTTGTAAACAGTTTTCAAATGTACAGGTTAAATTGTTCTGAGTTTAGAAAAATATACTATTTAGATTTTCATGTTATGTCATGTGAATGAAAAGATTTCTTTACCAATGTAAGTAAATAGGCATAATAACTTTATAAATTTATATAATATGTAAAAATATGTATGAAATTATTCATTATAAAAAGTTTTTTGAAAAACGCATTCATTATGTGTAGGCCTAAATATTTATTCATGAGGTAAGCAATATAATAAATCTTGCTGTAAGGTAAGCAATAACTGCACAAAAATATATAATGCAGGATATCAAAAAATATAAATTCCTGTAATTCTTATTCAAAATCATATATATTCAAAACAAACCAACAACAAAAGAGTGGTTTATTAGATAATATTTTTTTAAATATGTTAATTAGCCTTAGTTTTGAAGAAAATAAAGAATTAATAGAAATCTAAAATTAAATTTGAAACTTAGAAATTAAATTGTATTAATTTATTATTATTAAGGAACAGTACATGCAGATTAAAATGATAAAAAAAATCAAAATAATCGCTACAAAAATAAAGGTTTGGCAAATTTTCTTGCAAACTATTATAAAAATGAGGAAATAGCTGTGGCATTCTTCACACACAAAACCTAACAGGCCTTTGGCACTTTCGTGCACGAATTCTGGAATAGACGTGGCACTAAAAGGGTTAATGAGAGAATTTTGGCTTATACATATAGTATGCTCTTCAGGATTTCCAAGTGATTCTAGCACAACATAGGATGGAAATTCTTTCTCATGGAAATTAATTATAATGGTATGTTTATAACAAAGGTTTGAACTTGATATTGGTGGAATCTTCAAAGGTGTTATGAGTGTATAACTTAAGCCTGATACAAGAAATTGGTTTGCTTGGATCAACAGTCTTAAAAGAGCTTAGGATGTATTGATTCGAGTATTATGCAATGCAGTATTATTCTGCTATAAGGCTGTTATAATAAAGTGGCAACACTGATAGTCATTACATGTCCAACATAGAGATATTCTATTCTGAGCTGATAAAATAATAATGTATATATGTGTAAGTCACATGATGTGCTCTGGCATTTAGATGATCTGGCTCTAATTTATTATTATAAAGACCACATTCTTCTTGTTTAGCGTTAGTAATAATATATCTTAATTGATGCTACAATATTACTATGAAAGATAACGTTCAGTCTTTCAAAGTGATGGGAATGTCAACGGCCATGTGATGTGTGTCAAGTTAGAGAAATTTAAATTTAACTTAAATAATGTTAAATTTAACTTAAATAAGTATTTTGATCTGTAATTCAAAACTAAAAAATTACGTTACATACACAAACAGCCTTTGAGTTACTTAATTAGCCGATTCCAAAAATTGTTCACAGCACAAATGGTATAAGTCATCAATTAATACAAATAATTGTAAAAATAAATTCTTTAACTATTTAAGTTTTTAATATTTTCTAGTTTTAATCAATGAATAAATTAGGTTGAACCTTTATGTGGGCACCTAATTATTTTGAAAAGATCATAAAAATCGGTGAGTTTTCTATATGGAGCTAACATTACCTCCAATTATCTTAGTGAGAAAAAATTACTTACACAACTTGTATTCTAAGGGGCTCATTATATATATAACTGAGGGAAAAGTGGGAGCTATATGAAAATGTAAGGAGATGTCAACTTTTATAGTCCAACTCCACACTATACTATTTTTAAGAACATTTAACTCACAGCCAATGAAGTATGATAAGATTTGTTTCATAAGACAAAGTGACTATGAATCATACTTTTCACTTTTGAAACTATGTATATATGTACTGTACTTAAGTCTTTAATATTTCTTATACATACTAGGCTATATATATTTTTTTAGTAAAACTCTTTGACACCCTGGACAAATGTATATATATTTTAAATCATATTTATGATAATTCTACAATGTATTACAATCAGAGCCAAATAATCTTATTTGAATTTGCCAAAAACTTAATCTAAGGTAATTAAGTATCAAAGTTGACTATGTAAAATGAGAGCTTTAAAGTTTTTGCTATGAGATAAAAAAAATGGGTTGTTATTTCACAAATTTTGTATGAAGGTTTAGGCTAAATAAGTTTTATAGGGTTTATACATTTGTTAAAGTAACAAACATCCCACGTTGGTCCATTACAAGCTTACAATTTTTCTTTCATAGACCATCGTATTTTAATGGCTTACAGGTGTGATAGGTAGGTGAGCTGTAATTCCACAAATATATGTATTTTGTATTTTATCCAGTGAAATTTGAAAAGTGTTCATTAATAAATTCAAATTTGCTGTTTAATATAAATATAATAAACTTAAGCATAATCTTTCTAATCTGTTATTATTGATTTGATATTACCTTTTAGCTTATTATAGTTACAGTATATTGTAAATAATTAAATGCAAGCAAATTGTTTAAGATTATGGTCATCAAAATACACCACTATAAATCAAAGAAATAATCATGATTATTATTAAGGGATTTTAATAATTATCCTTATAGAATTATATGCCACTGCAACACAAACAATTCCTCAGTTCATTGTACAATTCTATAAGTAGGTCATTTATAATTATACCAAACTTTAAGAGGGGGATAGCCTTTTGCACCATACAATTGATATGGTTTAATTATAATCATGTAATGTCCTCAGTAGATCCAACTTCTCACTTTTCACTTATTTATATGGGTTGTTAACTGCGTAGGCATTGTGAAACATGTTCATAGTAACCAAATCAAAATTTGACTCACCCATATCAGCTTTATTTTTGAAGGTATATTTGCAGTTATCCCTACGGCAGTGAAAATGAGTGGTGCGTTGTCCATAAAATGAACAGTAGACAGCACCACATTCCTCTGTGGCTCGAAACCTCTGGAATCCTTCCTGGATAATAGCTGAATCCTTACGGTGGTAGTTGGCATGCATCTGGACATCTGATGTACTAATGTAAACCTTGTCACACCCCTCCTGAGGGAAATCACAAATCCGAACTATATCTTTCTTATAAAGTAGAAATCGGTTACATACCGTTCAATACCAATGCCAGATGAAAAATTATTAATGATATTTGTAAAATAATTCTTAAGACTATAGGTGATTTGACATAAATATTTGATGTAGAAAGCATCTACTTGTACAATAAATTGTACATGACTAGCAAAGCTTGGGAGATCGAGTTGAGGTTTAATACCCACTCAGCCCATAAAATCAAGTTTTAACTATTTTGGACCAAATAAACTTATAATTTCCACTCTGCAAACACAAACAAGTCACTCTAGATATTTTAACACAAACTATTACAAAAGTAAACATTAGCTGACTTCTAGGGGGTTTGGTTTCAATGGTTAGTGTTTGGTGGTGATAAGGCTTGGACTCATATAGGTTTAAAATCTAAACCTATCTTTGAGGTAGTCAACATCCATTTAAAAAAAAAGTCAATTCAGATTAGGTTTTATTAACTGAATTTATTTGGCAAGGTGAATGTTAGAGCATGATGTAATGCATCATCCTTTCAGCTAATCATTTTATTAATAGTGCATTTAATCTTCACCAATTTATTTAAAGGCCCAAGCTAAGGGACAATAAGTCTGTGGGGAACCTGTCAGATAAGAATACACAGTGGGGTCCACAAGACGGTGTGCAGTAGCCTGTCGTGTCTGTGACATCAATGTGGCCCACTGGACGCTCAGCTGATTGCTCCCGCCAATTCTTGTTGTTTTGAAGCTCTAATGTTTGTTTACCTGCGTGTCATTTGATATTAATTAGTAGTAAAGATGCCTTGTTGTGTAGTTGTTGAGTGTAATAACCACTCAAGAAACTCTGGAGTAAGATTTTATAGATTTCCAACAGAAAAAACATTGCAAGAACAATGGTTGCAAGCTTGTAAAAGAGCTGACCAATTTTGTGTCTCGTGTTTGCATTGCTCAGTTTAGTGAAACAGACTTTGAACATGACTTGAGGGTTTTAATTACTCAAATTGAAACCAAATAGTATGTTAAAAAAAAGTGTGTGCCGCATTTTAAAATACAAATTGTGGATTTCATCTCAGATTGAGTACAGCCTACAAGGTACAAGTGGAGCAAGACTATTTTATATTTCCTCCCGCGGTATTACCGGCGAGTAACCAATTCTCAAGGACTTAGCTCTACGGGGGCACCTCGGCTGAAGTAGCTGGCTTTACCTACGTTGATCTGGGTGAATTTGTCCGGCATCGAGAGTCCGTCAGGGGCTAAGCCCTATTTCTTTACCGTCTTAGACTATGGAAATAATTATCCCAGCGGACATTATCTCACATTTGTATTCAGTAAATAGTACTGGGTTACATTGTAAATTAAACAGCAGTGACTACTTTTCACGCGAACGGACGAAAACCCTGGGAATGAACTATGTCAGGGGTATAACAAAAGGTTAAAATATCTGGACATAGTTAATTGATTTTGGTATTATACGGTTTTAGTGAAGAGTGTTTTACCATTATTGTATCTGTCAGTTGAAGTTAATGGTAGTGTGCTCGACCTTCCAGTACAATTTGAAATGGCTTTATTTATAGTCTTGATAATATTTGTTTTTATAGCTGGTATTCTACCATGTATTAACAATGTGTCATAATGTATGTGTCATCACCATAATCACCATCATAATAATCTTTATTTAGATATGGCTTGAATACCAGGTTGTAGGTTAAAATAAATGTTATTTTCCCTTTGGTAAATTGTGAAACTAAACTAAATGTGGTTGATTTATTGATAAGTTAATGTAAGGTAGTCGTTCCTCCCCCTTTCAAGTGTTTGGCCCCTCGAGCCTAACTCAGAGGTCCTGTAGAACGAAGGTAAGCCGTGTCTCTAACTATAAAGTGAGCTATTAGTCGAAGCGCATCCATGCCCACCACTTTAGGACGGTTCTTTCATTAACAAACATTTATTGTAATTGACATGTTTATTGGAAATAATAGAGTTAAGTTAGGAGGGATCTTTTATCCGTTAGTATTATTCAGTTAAGGGTAATATCTAAAGTTGTTCCTACTGGGATGCATTTTACCAAAAGCTATTATTTTCATCCACTCAAAATATTCAAGGAACGTGGCCATAATCAACCGAGTTTAGGAAATAGGCTATCATCGAACCGAAATCGAACCCGCTATGTTTTCGGAAATTTGGATCTTATATTAAGTTTGTAAAGTCCGAGTTTGTTGTCCTCCTTCCTTTACTGTGATGATAGCACCCTGCAGCTATGTGGGGAACTACAATCTCTATCCAGAACCAAGTTGAGTGTCAGAGGCGTTACCCTAAGTACTTGTTATCTGTAGCTGATGTATTGTAATGTCTTATGTCTGCAACATTTTTAATAGAATACATTCCGCCTTGTACCGAGTTGGACTGTTATATTATTAGCTGTTATACAGTATTGTTGATATTGTATTATTAATAATTCTTGCCATATTATCACATTTACCATGTAAAGGACATTTTGCCATTGTAGTAGCATCGCAGGCAGTGACTTTTAACTTTCTCATCTTTTGAGTGCAGAGTACCACAAATACTGCGAAGGCAGTGAGTGACCTTTAACTCACTCGAATTTTATTTGTAGATAGCCACAAAGAATGTAAAGGCAGTGACTTTTAACTTTCTTGTCTTTGAAGTGGAGATCACTACAATAAATGCAATTGCATATAATATATCATAAACAATACAATTGTTTGATATAAGTGGCCAGTACCTTTATGCATTTCTCGTGTTACATTTAACTGTTTCATAACCTAATGATAACTTTTCTATTGTGTGTCCACTCCAAAACGTTTTATAATAATAAATTAAAACAACTAAATACTTTAACAATCTAATCCTTTTGTGAAGACCTTATGCTTCTTCCAGAAAAAGGTCATTCAAAAAATTAACAACTTTATGTTTGGAATGGTACTACCCGGGTAGTCCAACTACATCCGACACCGATGGGAGCCCGAAAACCGGAGATAGGACTCCTTCATTCCGCCCTGAGATACTATTTCAGGGGGAGTCTGCTACCACCCTGACGAGAGTTAGAACGAGGAGTCCAGCTACCAGTCCAGTGAAAACAGTGCAGTTCCGCAGATACAACACTTCAGACGAAGATACCATAGCAACCGGGACATCTTAGGAATGCTGCATGAGACCTCTCAGACAATGGCCTCCAATGAGGAGAGAATGAAACGACTGGAGACAGCCATTGCCAGTTCTTCACATAGAGATGGACCTGCACCAGCCCCGGACGTGCCTGGACTCCAGAGCACGGCAACCGCTCAGCTGACCCCTACAGCTGAGGCCTGGAAGTCACTACAGCCGCCGGAGACTGGCCATCTAGATATCGAGGAAGCGGTCGCGCTACGCCTGGCCTTAGCCCTGAAGGCTACCAGCGGGCCGAGATAAACACCAGGCACACTTTCTACTAGCCCTAGCCGCGGAGTACCGTTCCCTACCAGATTCTACCCGAATTACACTATTTCATCGTATAAACACCGTCTACATTGCGCTGACAAGAGGATGGGCCACAGACATCGCAGCGTTGGGAGGGGACGCATCCGCGGCCGTCTACCCGCCAGGCTTCGTTCCTCCGCCACCTGCACCGTCACCGGGGTTTTGATTCCAGAGGAGCAGGGATGACGGGGGAGGGTAAACCGATGGATACTCGAGACGAGGTCCAGGGCGAAGGAAGTGAAGAGGAAGAACGGACTGCTGCACACCCGAGATGTAATTAAATTGATGTGTCCGCATTTATTCTTGTAAAACATTGCATTACTATGTACTCGTATCTAGTAAATAAAGGTTGACCGGGCGCTCCTTCTCGCTCCTGCTGCCTATCGGCCCTCCACCGTTACCGCCAGGTCGCGAGACTATAAAAGCGCGGGGACGGTGAGGATCGAGAGCAGTAGGTAGTAGTGATGGGTCGAACCAGCTCGTTGACGCGAGCTAGCTCACATAAGCTCGCTCACTCAAAAGAGTCGTTCATATGAGTCATAATCGTTCACCGCATTGCTGGCTCGCTCCCAATCCCTTCACCCCTTCCCAATCCTAAATTTGATGAGCGAGCGCTAACTAGTTCTCACAATTCCCGTTCCGAGCGTGCAAATCTGTCTCTTTCCTTTCAACTTATGAACGAATTTAGTTTTATGTGTAATTTATCCGAATCCTATTGTGTTTGATTGTTTAATTCTATTACTTACTCTTATTACTTATAATAATTAACATTAGCAATAACCTTTAGTGTCTAATTCACAGAATTATGTCTAAGTGATGTTAAGAAAAATTGTTAGTTTAATAGTGTAGGCAGTGCTGCTATCTAGTAACGATAGTAAGCATTTATAGTTGATTTTTTCTTAGTAGCGAACGAAGAAAGACAGAAGAGTCGAGAATGACAAACACTCCTGACTCTTGCCAGAGCGGATGTACGAGAGCGAAAAAGTCGTGAGTAATGGTGGCGAGAATGACTCGCTCTCGAAGCGAGAGTCATTCGTTCACAGCTCTCGTTCAAGAGTCGTTCAATTTGAATGACTCGCTCACGAGCGACCCATCACTAGTAGGTAGCGGGGAGGAGGTCCAACAACAACCTTCTTCCCCACCAGAAGTTATATTTTGTTTGTTTCTAGAGCTATACCTAACTATACCCTGATTTTGGTTGGAAGAACAGTAAATAAAATTCAAGCATATTTACTTACGGACAACAGTGATAACATTTTACTATAATATTAATACCCGCCTCGGTGGCGTAGTTGGCTAACGCGCTTTCCGTGTTGAGCTCGACTGCAGAGAAAGGGGAGATCGAGGTTCGAATCTCGGTCGGGTGAACTGGATTGGTTTTTCCTAAATGGTTTTCCACTCTCCCTACACGCAAATGTGGGTTCACTTCCTCTAATTCAACCTTCCCAATTCCCACTCCCTTAGCGTAAATAGTACTTAAAGCGTATAGCCCGAACGGGTAGTAAGACGTGGTGCTAAATATATATATATTTATTATATAATATTATTTGGGTTATTCTATAAGTATTAATGCTATCTATCAAATATGACAGCGTCAGATAGAATGACTTGATGTATGAATATATTAAAATTATTTTAGTAACTTAAGTAACTAACGTCTACTGTTCTTCCTACCAAAATCATACTTTATGTGTCTAATCTCAGGTCTGTATTTACAGGTTTATCTTTGGCTTTTAATTAATGCGAACGAGACAAAAGTAGCTTTATAATATATAAATATTAAGAATTTTTACCAGATATTGTGTCAAAAAATGGGGTGAAAAATGGATTAAATTTCGACTTATAATATTTGACAATATTCAACGCTATAATGAATTAAAGTTAAGATATTCAACCAGTAGTTTTCATTATAGACAAGTAGTAAACTTTCTCAAAACACTTGAATACCTACTGACTATCCACTCTGATGGCTTCAAGTGTGGAATGGAGGACTTACAATATCCCAGAATCTGATCGGTACATGAACATTTGTTGAAATCCAAAGGGTGCAATCGTTCACAAGCTTTAGCAGATTATGAATAATTCTCTGTCATAGTATTTATATTATTAATGATAGTAACAATAATAATTTTGAGTATTAGTTATATTCATAGTAATTTAGTAAGGAGAATTATAAAATTATTCAAAGGAACGCCTAATAAAAGCAGTATACAAAAGGATTTAATTAAAAAATGAAAAGATAATAAGATGAAATAAGAGGTAAAAGTTAAAAAGACAGCATGGAAATTAATTTTAAAAACATATTGAGTGTTTAAGACAAGAACCTTTGAAAAATTAAAAAATATAGAATAAAGAGTCAGAATATTTTCTACTCTATTTACACTCTTTAATAGGTTTGTTATATGTTTTATTATTACTAATCTTACTATTATTCTGTCGGTCAATCCATATTCTCTTCTATATTGATGTAACCATATATTATATTCTGACCCCTTATTCTATATTTCTTAATTATTTAAAGGTTCTGGTCTTAAACACTCAATATGGTTGTAAAATTAATTTCCATGCTGTCTTTTTAACTTTTACCTCTTATTTCATCTTATTATCTTTTCATTTTTTAATTAGATCCATTTGTATACTGCTTTTATTAGGCGTTCCTTTGAATAATTGTTAATGATAATTTTGATTGATCTTTTAAACTTCAATAGAAAATGGGGAAAAACAAATGTAAACACATTGTTTTCTCCATTGAAGTCTCTCCCACATTTAAAACTACACCGGTCAATAATGTTTTATATCTTGTTTACAAATATTAAACCAAGGTGTTAGTTAATACTTTGAAACATTTACTTATTTATAATATTTTACTATGATTTAACCTTATTTAAATGTCAATTCATTACCATTCAAGAGCTAACTTATGAAGAAAATGTGGTTTGTAAATAATAATAATAATAATAATAAAGGAAATTAACAAACATAAAATAAATTGAAGACATACTTACTTGAAGAGCTCCCCTGAAACGTGGAATATGTTAATCTTTCCCGTTTCCCTAGGTTTATCGATTGAAACATCATTGTAATTAATTTGTCATGACACAATATCACCTAGATTTTACCTTGATACAGTGGTAATGTGTTTGCTTGCGGTTGTGGCTGCAGCCTCGATAACGATCTGAGCAGTCGTCCATTGGTGAGTACCGCATGAAACCATGTTGTAATGACTCGTCACGTTTCTTGTGCCACTTGAAGTGGCGGATCATTTCCTCTTTTTTAATGAAAACGCGTGAGTTGCAGTCCAGGCAGTGAAAGTGTTCTCTAGAGAAGAAACCAACTGTTGGAGAGCAACTAATTTGTTGCATATCACATTGAAAGGAGTGGCACCAAATAATAATACCTGAAGGCTGCATCATATTCATTACTATGTTGTACAAAATGTGTCAGGATCATGGGCGTAGGGACAATTCAATTTGGGGGAAAGGGACTTCAAAATCGTAAGTTTATGACATGGTGTTTACACCTACTATTAAAACCTAAGAAATAAGAACATTGTTATTTTACACAGTAGGGGTAGAACTTTATTTGTTTAGGAAGTGTGTGGAGGAAGGGGGAGGGGGCACGTGGCAAAAAAAGTTTTGAGGGACTCCCAGAGAATTTTTGAAAATTATATTATCTTAACAGCTATTTATAATAGTGCTCCCCCCATGAATTTTGAAATTTGGATACTCCTAGAGGCTATTTGGAGAAGTCCTCATTTTTGAATATTTTTATGCTTCTAAAAGCTATTTTAAGAAGTGCTCACCATATTTTTAATTTCTCGCTATCTTCACTACCGTCAAAAAAATCGAACTCAAGATTTTTATGAATCTCGACGTTTCACGACCCCCCACGAAGCCGAAAAAGTGGTTTTTGAATTTCCGTCTGTCTGTCTGTCTGTACCTCCAACTAGAGCCTAAACTATTTTACCGATTGGGCTAAAACTGGGTGTCTAGGGTTTTCATAGGGTTGCCCCGAGGGGTTATTGGAATTGGATATCTACCCCTAAAATGAAGGGTAATCTACTGAAGGGCCAAAAGAGAAAAAGTCGATTTTCTCAAAATCGGCTCGAATGATTTTGATTACATTTCATTTCTAAACATTTATAAATATTACAAACAAAATGGATACTCTCAATATTTCGGCAAAATGACTTTAAGAGCTCCGGTCTGATGTGTAAATTCTCATTTTGTATCATATCTCCGAAACTATTTGGGAAATGAAATTACTTATCGTTACAAATATGTAGATATATTTACAATACAAATATTTTAATCTAAGCATATTTTTATAAAACCAATAACTTTCAAGCTATATGCAAATATGTATATATATATATATATATATATATATTTAACTTTTCGAACACTCAAGTATTGCGACCGTTAAAAACCTTATCTAAAATATTGATGGATGTCGACGTCTAATGACCCCCCGAACCCTAAAAAATAGTCTTTGCAATGCCGTCTGTCTGTGTGTCTGTTTAAACTTAAAATTAAGAGTAGTTTAATAAAGGTCGAAAAGAGAAAAAATAGATTTTCTCAAAATTCGTATCTGGGCGTTAATTAAGATTATAAATAAATTGACTATTTTCATTTTCCCATGAAAATTACTTTTAGGGTACTTTACAGAAGCTGAAATTTACGTATCTACGCAACTATTCGAGATAATAAATAACTTATCATTGCAAAACTGTAGTAATATTAAAAATAAAAAACTTTTATATGAAATATATTTTATAAAACCAACAGTTTCTTAGATATTGACAAATATATTAATACAATTGTGTGAGTTTTAGTTGAAAAGATATACTACTTAAGTCTTAACGAAATAATTCCCCATTGCCACAGAGTATTTAAATATAAATAAGTATCTCAAAAAGTTTATATTATTTTTCCTTAAACCTCTTAGGAAAAATGTTTGTACAACAATGATCTATCTCCTTCATTTAAGACTCAATAGTCAATATTTACATTTTTTATTGGTCAAAATGATTATAAATGAGGAATTTAATATAAATGCAATGACATGAAGATGCGCAACACATAATAAAATGTTGAAAATGTTAACTGGAAGTCGAAATTTTAATATCAAGTGGTGACCCTTGTGGATCTTGTGTTGATCTTTTTTATCGGTCCAAACATACAATTGAGGACATTAATTCTTTAAAAATAAAATTATAAAATTTAAAACCTTGACTCAAAAAATGTTTTACGTAAGGATAGTGCAATTTATTCTTAGGTTTGCTAGTGTATATTATTTTGATTCGCATATTTTACGAGTTTTTAGTAAATATTTCCATTTTTAAACAATAGAGCAAGAAAGTCCGTGCGGAGCTCCGTACCATTTATTTTACATTAAATTCCCTAAGATCTATATGAAGTGTTCCTCACCCAGAATTTTGTTTCAAAATTTAGAATGCCCTAAAAGCTATTTAGCGTGTTCTTCCCTTTTTACTGTCTCGCTTTCTTACAGGTAGATAAAATATAGTGACCGTAAAAAAACTGCACCCGAGATTATGATGAATTTCAACGTTTCATGACCCCCCCAAATCCGAAAAAGGGATTTTTGAATTTTCGTCTTTCTAGCTGTTTGTCTGTCTGTGCCACGGACTAGAGCCTAAACTGTTTTACCGATTGAGTTAAAACTTGGTATCTAGGATTTTCATAGGGTTGCCCCGCCCGAGGAATTTTTGAAACTGAATATCTAACCTCCTTAAAATAAAGGATAGTTTACTGAAGGGTGAAAAGAGAAAAAATCGATTTTCTAAAAACCTGCTCTAACGATTTTGATTAAATTTAATTTCTAAGCATTGATACATTTTATAAACAAAATGGTTACTGTAATTTTTTCGGCAAAATGACTTTAAGGGTTCAGGTCTGATACCAAAATTCTCATTTTTTTTCACATGTCCCGAACTATTTGAGATATGAAATTACTTATCATTGCAAGTATATAGGTCTATTTAAAATAAAAAATGCTTTATTTGAAAAATATTCTTATAAAAGCAATTATATATATATGCGTAAACTTGAAAATAATTGCTTTTATAAGAATATTTTTTATTTTATACACACGTTTCGAACACGGTTAGATCTTATTTGAAGACAGAAGCTATTTGAAGTGGCCTGCTACGGGTATTTCTTTTAAAAACTGTACATTACCTTAAACCATGAAATATTTGTCTTTGACGTAATGTTTCTTGATATGTATTTATTTATTGAAAGTATGTAGATATCTAAACAGTTATTATTCAAATTTGGTATTCATATATTTTAAAATGGTCAACTATGATATGAATATGGTACCTGTCTAACCAACACAAAAAAATTCTCTAATATGTTTTACATTCTTATATTTTATATTATGTATGATAAAAAAAACAATTTATTGAAACGCACAGCACTGTAATGTATAATAACTGGTACTTATTAATGGGTGTGATGAATATAATATATAAACTCATAAATACAACCATTATTGATACTTTATCTAAAGCAAAAATTACAAAAAGTGTTTTAAGGGTATTTAATAATGTAGATGATATTTCAATTGTTTACAGATAGTAGGGAACAAATATTAATTTAATCGGTAAAATGATTTTAAAAATAACCAGATATAGTTTTATCTTCTTGGACCACGTACTTCTTTAACGTATAAAATAATTGGTAATTTTTCTAAGTATTCGTTATTTATAGAGTTATATATGCATAAAGCTACGTTGAAAATCTTAAAGCATAGATATAAAAGACTTAAATTGTTTTTAATAAAGAAATGGACACATACTATCTTATTTCCTTGAGTATGGTTATAATTATTCCGATTGAAATCCACGTATTAATAAAATGTGAAGATCACATAATGATACGAGTATTCCAAGCAACTAATTTACTATACTAATGAAGTGAGTACAATCAATTAGTTTTATTAGTTAATTAATATCTCGGTCTAGTTTACTTAGACTAACAATCGAGAAACCAAATAAAAACAACGAATTAATCTTAATATATCCAAGTCAACTAGATACCCAATGTGTAGGCACTAATTTAAAACTTGGTTTCAATTTTTCAATTTTCCACTCTCCCCAGGTAATAACTATTTTAAAATACGCGCTAAAATAATGTTCCCATTCCTGTCTTATATCAGCGCTGGCACAGCTGGAAAGAATTTGCCTCCTTTTTTATTTATTTTCCTCCTCTCTGATATTGCCTATATTAAGCTGAAAGATGACATTGTATCAAACTACAAATAGTTTCTAGAGGAATCTGATTTGTTTTAAATCCCAGGAATGGGCCACTCTAAATGTAGCTTCTCAGAGCATCCAATTTTCCAAATTTGCTGGGGAAGGTCCACTCAAAATAGCTCCTAGAGGCATCAGATTTTGAAAAAATTCTGAGGGAAGACCACTTCAAATAGCTTCTATAATAATCATTTGATTTTCCAAAAATTTCCGGCTAGAGGCTACTCTAAATAACCTATGGACGTAGCAAAATTTAAAGACAATTCTCCCAACTATTTAAACAAGCTTTTAGAGGAAATCAGTTTTCAAAAAAATTACTGTTGAGATCACTACAGGTAGCTTCTAGAGGCATCCAAATACTTCAAAGTAGTTTAATTATATATATAATGGGAGACCTTATTTAAATAGCTTATGCAGGATTATAATTTTAAATTTCTAAGCTAGGGCCACTCCAAATATATTTTGGGGGCATCCAATTTTCAAAGATTTACCGGAGGAAGGTTCATGGCTCCCCCTTTGACTTAGGAGTTGAAGCACCTCAAATAGCCAATTTTTTTCCTGTTTACTCCTTTTCCGTAGAGAAATAATGTTCTGCCACCAATGGCCTATGAAACCTACATTTGAATCGGTTATTTCGAAAAGTTCATATCTCCAACATTTATCAAAATTTACCTTTTAATTTTTTTTAAATACTACGATTGATAGTGCCACTTCTTTAAGTCTTCACTATACTGTATTATATCTCAGAGCATTCCATTTGGAAAATACATATTTCCGGAGTTATGTATGGCCTTATTCAACAGACTGTGCTGCATGCACACTCGCTGTGCGCTCTCCCGCGCGGGAAGACATCTTTGTCAGATTATTGTGTTATGTTTTATATTTATCATTGTTATTATCTTCAATGTGAGTTCTGATAATAAAGGTTGTGAGTATTTGACAAGAAAAAGGTAGAAAGGTAGAACATGTCAAAATACAACAGTAATGTTATAAAGAAAGCAAAATTTAAAGGTAAATATAACATTAATCAATTTGGGAAATGTGTGGCAGCATGAAAAACTGGTCCTTATCGCAGGTAAATAATTATAATAGTTTAATTTATTAGTGGGGATTAAATATAAATATTCACATATCAAAGAACATTTTATCAAAGTTAACAAACCTATATGAGTTTTTTTTAATCCTTGGAGTAGTTTTACCAAAATACAAAAAATTGATTTTGATTTGAAAAAGTTGATAATACTTAAAACATAAATACTTTTTTCCTATTAAGGTTTCTATTAGGTCTTAACTTTTCTAGCATTTATTATTTTATACCTCTGACATCTTTTGTGGGAATTTTATCCAAAATGATACGTTAAAATATTTAAATAGTTTTGTCAAATTAATTTAACAGTACCATTATTTTTACTTTTTGTGAATGTGTGGAATGCCAGGCCTCCACCGTGGTTCGGATCCCACGTTAAACTGTGGGTCCTCCATTTCATCTCACATTCACTTTACCATTACAAATTAGCGTAAGTGCGTATATCCCGAATGGGTAGTAAGACGCAGTGTTAATAATAATAGATATACTTTGTAAGGCAAACCTCAAGAGAACATTTGGTCGGTGTTTTATAGTGCATATAAATGCATATCCCGGGAGAAAAGATGTCGCATGCATATTTCAAATTTTTAGGTAAAAATGAATATTTCAGTCTTATTTTTAAAGTAAAATGCATATTTTACTCTTAACTTTCGGATTAAATTATTACTTGTACCCTTACTGTCATTGGCTGGTTATTAATTAATTAATAACATCTCTACAGTTAATTGGGTATAAAATAAAACCAAACTAGTGTATGTGTGTGCATGCGTGTGCCCTGAGGATGGTATCAAGATAAAGATATTAGTTTTTAATTTTTATTCTAACAAAATACGTATAACACAAATGGTTCTAAGATAGAGTGAAAAAATATATAGCATATTTCACCAAAATTGTACAGATTATGAAAACGAGCATTAAAAGTTGAATTTTTTTAAAGCTAGTAATATTTCTTCAAATATAAATGTAAAACACAGCACTCTAGGGATAATATTGGTATCAGTAAAAAAAACAGGTTTCCCCGATACAAAATGGTACAACATACTAAACCAAAACTATGTAATAAGAAACAGCTAGTGCTTACCTATAATTGAGATCTTTGCAGTATGTACTGCCACATTCTAGCGCACTGCAAAACCTTTTCACGTAGCGTGAGTAATCTATTGGGACTGTGGGCTTGCCCCCACTGATGGTATCTCTGGCAGGACTCAATGAAGACAACCGAGGAACTGAGTGGGGGCCACCTGGAACCAAGTTAAACAATTTAGCAAATTATACACGTATGCATTACCTCATTACAAGATGATTGGACCCTCTCTCTGTAGATCGGGTTTCATACCCTCACAGTATGAACAGAAAACCTATCCACGGCAAGACACCAAACTGTATGTTCTCTTGATATGCGGATATGGTATTGATGGGGCAGTTCCGGGAGGTTTTTAATTGAGGGTCAACATATTAGTTTACTCTACTAGGAGACTCGTGGATTCAGGCCCAGTAGTATAAGATGTTCGTAAGCCCTCCTCGTTGGTGTGTGTTTATTGAATATCCCCTGTGTGGTTATTGCAATGAAGTTAGTGTGTCCATTGTTATTTTCTGCTGTTTCTGGATGTGCTATGATTTTGCGTTAGCGTCTTTATCATATAGGAGCATAAATTCAGTAGTACTTTCCTGTATCTGATTGGACCATCATGCTTGTCACCCATATTTCAGAGCTGACAAATTGAGCCCCTATTTCTGTTGGGGTCCTTTGTACTCTATAGAGAACATACATTGCTTGAAAGGAGAATAAGTGGATGTCTATTGTGGAGCCTCATACAACGTATCTCGAGGATAGCAGGTGTGATAAGGTAGTATCTACTTTCGTGAGGCTGATTTTTCATTTTAAATTTCCTTTATTGTAGGGCTGATCAACAGTCACAAGATCTATAACAGGCCAGCACCTAAAATACATAATAATACGACAATATGTAGGAATAATTATGTAAGAAAAAATAACTAAATAATGTATAAACAAATAAATGGAGGTCAGAAAACGATACAATGGTTAAAACGATTACAATAAATAAATATTGGTATTATTTAAACTAAAGACACCTAATGAAACAAAATAATGTAGAACAGACAGATAAGTACTGTACACTAATAATAAAGGAGTTCCACAAATAACTCTTAGTGTGGCTCTTATTTTGTGATAAAAATCAAATTAGGCATATCTTGAGTTTTCGCTACGAGTACAAAGGTCAAGGAGGGCTAAGCTTGTAAGAGCTATTGAGAGAAAACTTTTTTTTATTTCAGGAGGTACAAGAAAGTTACGTGAAGACATGTTCAAAAAAAGAATAAGAAAAAGTCTGCGTAAGAAGAGAGTTTGGACTTTAGAGCCATACAATGTTTTAAATTTGTCATAATCATAATAAACCCGGTGAATATAAAACGTATCATAGTAAGCAGTAGCAGGTAATAAACGTAATATGTCCAAGTAATTTCAATTTGTCAATATGATTGTAAAGTATAGCTTTTTGTGCAAGTCACCTAGCTCACTAATACAAAAGGATCTAAGCTAGGTTAACACTGACCAATTTATAAGTACAAAAATAATATTAGTTTTCTTAATAAAGATAATATGGACTTTGTCTTTGATTTGTTAGTATACAATCTATTTTCAAGATACCATTGTAGAATATTATTTATGTCATTTTGAAAACCTATAGGCTATAATAATAAATCGACTTGTTTAAATAGTTCGATATCCTTTTCAAAGAATTAATAATTAGATGAGTATAAGTATTTACCAACACCATCAATAAACTCATCAAAGACAAGTGAACCACAATGTGTTGGTGGTGTGTGAATATATTTTGGTAGCAATTTATTTATTGTGAAAATAGTTGATAAAACAAATTTACAAATGAGTGAGATAATGGTAGAATTTAAGGAAGTGGAGTGGGAAATAATTTAAGAAAATACACCTTGTACACCCATTTTAGATTCTAACCCAGATCTCCCCGTCACCAGAAAACTATACAAGACCAGAATTACTCATTTGTCAACGGCGCTGGTACAAATATAATACAATACATATTAGGACTAGGCTATACATTCTTTTTCACAGGAATCACTTTCTGAAAGGTCTTTTTCCCTAACAAAACTCTAGAATACAGTATGGTTCTGGTAGATATAAAGGTCTGTCAGATGTCCCTTATAACCACAATTAGTGTACCTATACTAATAATAGTGGAGGATATGTGGTTTAAGCCACTAGTGAAATTACTGGTAATAATTACAGATCTTGTCAACATTTTCGCCCCATATCACTTTATTTCTAGTGTAGGACTAGTTATGTAAGGAACTGGTACCTTTAAATATGTATTTATAGGCCTACACAAATAGATACACATTTTAATTTCATGTAGGTATAGTCAGACCTATATAAATATTAGTAAACTATAATGGGGCGGCAGAATATACAATACGTCTTCATATTTTGTGTACTTAGAATTTAATCGAGTTCAGTAGCAGTTTCAAAAATGGACGCATAGGGGGGCTAATTTTTATACAAATGATGCATTTGCGGCATTAATTATGTTTTCAATATGATTTATTATATAGTACAATCATATTATCATTATAAACAGGTTATTATTTATTTATTTATAATTAACTGGGGGGTGGGGGGGGGGGTGTATATTCCCCTAAAAATCAAATGACCAAGACGAATGGCAAGCTACCTTGTGTGAGAATGATAGGTGATAGCGCTGCTATCTATCGGCTGAGATCTTAGAAACTAAACTACCATGTCGAGTGACGCGCTACCTACTATGTTACAGCGCACTTTCTAAATATACGATTGTCTGCTGCTATCTAGCGAGTGACTTTGGCACTCAAAGACCAAAGTGTATTGAAAGTAACGTGCCTTTTATTTCACGTGGTAGTATAAGTCTCACAAATCTATTTTTGGCCTTTATTTTTAAATGGTTGAAATGATATCTACAAACTAATATAAATGATAAAAAATAATGAAATTTTAATTAATTAATACACCAGAGAAATATTACTAATACTAGGTCTACTTGTATTGAACACGATCTAAATAATATACGGTAGGTCTACCTACTATATTTATTCAGGCTAAATATACTCAAGACATTTCACTTTTTGTTTAGTTTTCCTCTAAGGATGAAAAATCAAATAAGAAAAATTGCTTTATTAAATAATTATAGTATCAACAGAAACAAATAATCATTGGATTTATCTTAGTTCTGAGCAATCAGCGAAATATTTATTTACGTACAAGATCTCATGGTAATTATCGTATGAAGCGCAAATCACTCACGACGAAGTCTAAAACCATTTACTCTGGCCTGTCAGTTTTATGCATCATGGCTCACTGAGCTATTGGAAGTGGTCATTTAGTTTAATAAAATTAACCTGGACACCACTATGTGGTTTTTATGCCCGCTTGCATAGTGGTGATAATCTTTTCCATCAATAACATTTTTGGTGCCACAATGTTGTTATGTGTTGCACTGCCCTAATGGATATAGTCCTTCAACATTAATCGTATCTATTTGTGACAGACGCTCACTTATATTGGTGATATTCATTTAAATCACCTTGGTAATATTTTTCTTTGCCCATGCAACTCTATTGATGACCTTGATATTGATATTTTTTGTTCTGTTTGATGAATAGTTTTGATGAGGTTCCTCTTTTAACACTTTAGTTGACAATTGTATGAGAAACGTAATTGTGATAGGAAATATTATGCAAATAACAAAATGTCAAATCTGTTAAATATTGTTTTTATTTTAATTCAATATTTAAATAATAATTATTAATTTATTCCTGCCAATATTCCAGTTATTTAAAACTAACGATTTAAATATCCATATTGCACAATACAATCCGACACCTTAACTCAGTTGGTAGGGTGTCTGTCTACTAAGATAAAGGTCCCGGGTTCGAATCCCGGCATGGCCGAAAAATGTATCATTGGTGAAATGTGGGTTTCCCCTTTCCCAGTGATGAACCAACGGCCGGGGACTGGATGCTGTGTCTGTCCTAGTCTTAAGATTTATATTAAGGTATATGAAGCTACAACAAGCCTGGCAAGCCTAGTGGAGAATATAAGGCTTGAATAAAAACTGAGCCAGGCCACAGCTGGAAACAGCAATGGAGGTAAAGCAAAGTTGCACAATACTAGCTTTTTGCTTTTTGGATTTTTTCCACCGCGTCTTTCCTTCCGTCCTGGCCGTGCGCATTTTATCTTCGCTAATGTTGTAGGAATGAGAAAGATCGTACTTGGAGGAAATATACCCGCATTTACGTGGAAGGTAAGTGGTAAAACATTTTAAGATACAACACCGTCAATGCACGTAGCCGGGATTTAAACCCCGACAAACCCATCACTTCTGAACCAGACTCGATGGACCTGACATGAGGTACCCGTGCTCCCTGTTTTGGTCACAGTACTTGTCAATTGATTGTTTAATTACAAACTTTAATTACTTTCTTAGCTTAAGTTGGTTTTGATAAAATTGATGTTTTTATCAAATATCCTGTCTTAAGCCCCGTGATCAATGCTGTATTCTGTTTGGACTGAACATTTAAGAGTAATTATTACAGAATACAAGGCAATATTAAATACAAATAGAAATTATATTATTTGTTGGTTGTTTCGTATTGACATTAAGAGGCTAATCGTGATTCTTTTAAATTTAAAAATGGCATCTAGGTAAAGTTCCACGTCTTTATTTTCTTTGCTCTTAAACTTACATGGATACATATTCAGGCAAATAGAAGTGTTCTGCCAATAAAAGGAATTTAACTGCAGAGTAGTCACACAATAATAATCATATAAATAAAATATGATATACATGTGTGTGATGACAATGTAGTTTCAAGACCAAAAAACTTAGCTAAGGAACTTAGGGATGCCTGAAGATGTGTACCACAGGCTTAATTTTGATATCGAGAGCCCAAAGTTTTGGTCTGCCTAGCTGCCGTTGCGAGTTACTTCAAAATCTAGACATTTGATTCTTTGTATTCGTGTGATATAAAACCTAGGAGGGTGAAATTGAGCGTTTATTTATCATTATAGTTTACCGTTAAGGTGTAAAATCCGTTATTTCATAAAATAGCTATGTATTTCACTGTGCCAGTCTAAGTGTATAATAATGTTGTATTATATGATTTAACTAGTTATTTCATAAAGTAACGAGACGCAGCACGTTTACGTTTAAAATAAAAATGTCTTTCAAACTTTTAACCATAGTATGATAAAAAAAAATTCCAATACATTTCATTGCATGAGGATTTTAACTTGTTAAAACATGTCAGTAGTCTGTCATTTACTCAATAGTATACATTTTCTTAATTTGTATTTGATCCACTTACATCAAATCAAACCCCTACAAACTATATTGAGATATTAACATATTTATAATTTAATAGCGTATAACTCACACGGGTAGTAAGACGCGGTGCTAAGTATTATCATAATTTAATGTTTGTAATGTGAGTTGGCTAATGTTGTAACACAGTTATAGCAGGGTGTTCATTATATTATCTTATCTACTCATCTTTGTCCATGAGTGAATCTAGTTGATCGAACCCAGTGCTCTCTCCAGTTCCAGTCAGTCATAGCGTCACGACGCTCGCTTCCTCACAGGTAGAGAAAGATCGCCCAAAAAATCAAACTCAACATTTTGATCAATTTCGACGTTTCATGAGCCCCCGAATCCTAAAAAGCTGTTTTTTAATTTTTCTGTCTGTCTGTACCTCGGAGTAGAGCCTGAGCTCGGGCTAAAACTTGGTATCTAGGGTTTTCATAGGTTTTCCCCAAGGGATATTTGGAATTGGACATCCAACCCTAAAATTAAGGGTAGTTTACTGAACGGCTTAAAGAGAAAAAATCCATTTTATCAAAATCGGCTCTAGCGATTTTGATTAAATTTAATTTCTAAACATTCGTCAATATTACAAACATAATGGCTACTCTCAATTTTTCATCAACATGAGTTTAAGGGATCCGGTCTGAAGTGTAAATTCTCAATTTTTATCATATCTCCATAACTTTTGGAGATATTAAATTACTTATCAATGCAAATATGTTGGTCTATTTATAAATAAATATTTTATTTGAAATATATTTTTATAAAACCAATAATGTTCAAGCTATACACAAAGGTATTTTTTAAAACTTTTCTAACACTTTAAGATAATGTATTGCAGCCGCCAATAAAATCTAAACCAAGGTGTTATGGATGTCGACTTTTCAGGACCCCCGAACCCTAAAAAGTGGTTTTTGAAATGCCGTCTATCTGTGTGTGTTGATATTTAACACTAAAATTAAGAGTAGTTTAATAAAGGGCTAAAAGAGAAAATAACTTTTTTCTCAAAATCGGCTCTTAGGATTTTGATTAAAATTCGTATCGATGCGTTGATTAAGATTATAAACAATATGGATATTTTCATTTTCCCATGAAAATTACTTTTAACATACTTTACAAAAGCGGAAAATTTAATATCTGTACAAATTTGAGATATTAAATAACTTATCATTGCAAAATTGTACCACTATTAAAAATAAAATATTTTATATGAAATATATTTTTACAAACCAATAGTTTCTGAGATAATGGCAAATATATTAATACAAGTTTGTGAGCTTTAGTTGTACAAAGATACTACTTAAGTTTTAACGCAATAATACCACATAGTAGTTAAATATTAGTAAGTCTCTCAAAAAGTTTTTTGTTATTATTCCTTTAATCTCTTAGGGGAAATGTTTGTACACAATATTTATCTTTATCATGTTAGATTCAATAGTAAATATTTTTTTATTATTTGTCAAAATATATAAATGAGGAATTTAATAGTAATGAGATGACCTGAAGATGTGTAACATCTAAAAAAATGTCGAAATTTTAACCGGAAGTCGAAATTTTAATACGAAGTTTTGACCCTTATGGACCCAATATTGATACTTTTTATCGGTCCAAACATACAAATGAGAACATTAATTATTTAAATTTAAATTATAAAATTTAAAACAGGGGGTCAAAAATGTTTACGTAAGTATAGAGCAATTTATACTTGGGTTTGCTGGTGTATATTATTTCGTTTCACATATATTATCACGATATTTGGGTAAATATATTTTTTTTTAACTATAGAGTGAGAAAGTCCATGCGAAGTTCCGTACCATTTATTTATGTAGAGTTCCATAGCCCTTTAACATAAATTGTAACGTAAACTCTAGTATTATGTTGAATTTTTCTTAATTTTTCTTCTCAAGTGTGCTCTAGTGTGTGACAGGTATTAATTGCGTGGACTTAAGACAATGAGTTCTGTAAGTGTGACGGAGGTAAACTAAAAGACGTAATGAAAGAAAGGTTTGAATCTTTACTGAGTAAGTTTGATGTGATTACTCGTGAAAAGTTATCAAGTTTGATAGCAAAAGTCAAGAAATCTAAAATATCGGACAAGAAGGTACTCATTACCATTAGTTACTTCAACGTTAAGAAGTTCTCGAAGTTCATGGAGTAGAAAAATTAATATTGCCATTGACAGATGCCAAACCTGATGGTGTGTTTTATTGTTTATGCCATACATGGTTTGATATTATATATGGAACGTATTTATTTATTGGACATGGTGATTATTACCGTATGATAGAAGGAAATAGTCATCGTTATAAAACTATTACTCAAAATTACATAAAGATTTTTTTTGAGTGCGTGTGAGTATTGTCAAAATAAAAAAGGGTATTTTCACATCCAAACTCAAAATGTCAAGTAGACCTTAATAGATTTCCAGTGTCAACCTGATGGAAGCTATAAATATATTTTGGTTTACTAAGACCATCTTACTGAGTTTGTTGTGTTAAGACCTCTTCAAACAAAGAGATCAGAAGAAGTTGTAACCCAGTGGTTTGATACATTCCGGTTTTTTCAGCATAGCTACCTCATCTCTACTCGTCTTCAACTGCAAACAATAAACATCCCTGCTCTTACTGGTATGGGTGGTCGTTAGGATAAAGGCCACAAGATGCAAATACACTCGCTGCACCCTACAAAACTCAAATATCATAAAACTATCATTAATCAAACAACTGGTGCTCTTGTAAATGCTCTTATTTAAAAATTATTATTTATCTAATCAAAAATAGCTTTAATTTTAGTTTAAATTTGTTTTTGTTTTAATTTTAATCTTACAAAAGATATTTTGAAAATAATACATCTTTACTATTACTAAGAAGTTTTAAATTTGATTTATGAGTACATATACTTATTTTTTTCATTAGGTACTTAACGTGTACTTTCTGAACCGACGGATTATATAAGTACACGATTTACAAACTAATTTAGATCTAGGACAGGCACAACATCCAGTACCCAGCCGTTAATTCCTCACTGTGGAAGGAGAAATCCACATTTCAACAATGATACATTTTTAGGCTATGCCGGGAATCAAGCCTCAGTAGACAGACAGGCCACCGACTGAGCTAAAGTGTTGAACAATAATATAATTCAAACTTAATTAAGGTAGGCCTTTTAACTATCTAACGTTTGATGCGCACTCACAAGGTATAGCTTACGAACTGTTAAACGACAAGACCAAACTAAACTGCAAGCCGTGCGGGTAGGTTGGTCACCAATTCTGAACTTGATCGGTCGCACCAGCTCATTTTAGTGCAATCAAATACTTTTAACCGTCCCCAAAAGTGAGCTGTTATGGCCATCTATAGTACACAATCACTGTCTTAAACTTACATATATATTTCTAGCCTTACACCTAAGACTCCGTGACTAATTCTAAGGGTCTCTCCAAAACCAAGAAAAATGGCAAGCTGAAACTTATAATTGGCCTACATATTCAAAGAAACCTGAGGGTGTGGACGCTTCTGGGTTACTTTCCTTTAATATCGTATATACATTACTCAGTTTTGGAATTAGTGGATACGGTTATACTGAATTTCCGGCTACAATGAAATTATTTAATTGCTCCGATCCACATATAGTCCATTATTTTAAATGTTAGTTTATTATGAACTATCAACTACGGTTATAGTGAACCTAAAAACTAAAACGTCAAAGAAAAGATGTTACTATCAAATTGTAACTCTTTGAAAACCAATTCCAATTATTATTATTAAAAAATATACGAGACGCGAAATACTGTCAAATTTCCATAACAGTTTCATCTTTACACTTACGAAAAAAGCCAAAGTTTACAGTTGTGAGGGCCATCATACAACTAGACATCTCATGCATCTAAATTATTAACTAGCGTATAGCCCGAACGGGTAGTAAGACGTGGTGCTAAGCATTATTATTAAGCTAGTAACCAAAATTATATACGCACAGAAGAGTGGAAAGAAAAGTAGAAAAGACTCTACATGAAAATAAATTTGGTTTAAGAAAAAGTAGAGGTACGAGAGAGGCCATTTCAGCCTTACGACTTATAATAAGAAAAAATGAGAATAAATTTATGGCATTTGTGGATTTGGAAAAGGCTTTTGATAATGTAAAGTTGGACAGGGTATTTAAAATGTCAAGGGAGAAAGGCCAGAAATATCGAGACATAAGACTGATTTATAAGCTCTACAAGAACCAACCGATTATAATTAAAGTGGAGAATTAAAAGAGACAAGCACCAATTAAAAAGGAGGTGAGACAAGGCAGCTGTAAATCACCTTTTCTATTTATCTTGTGTGTTGAGGAAGCGATGAAGGAAGCGAATGGGTCAGGAACAAATCTGAAGGAAATCAAATAACAATGCTATGATTTACTGAGGATATGTTTCTTTTGGCAATGAATTCACTATTGAAAGAGCAATTTGGCTTGAATATAAACCAAGGCAAGACAAAAGTTATGAAGAGTAGCAGAAATGACTACCATAATAATTCACTAATCATCACAAGTGGAGCAGATACAGTAGAGATGGTAAGTTAATTTTGTTAATTAGGAAGTAAGATTAGAACGTATTGTCGAAGAAACGCACACATTCGAAAATAACTTTCTTCCAGAAATGAAGCCTACTAGTATCAAATATCGATCTTTGACAACGAAATAATTTTTTAAAGTTGTATCTACGGATCACATCCCTTTATGTAAGTAATGCTTGAACGCTGGGAAAGCCAGAAAGAAGTAAAATATAATAATGTAAAAGGAAATGTGTTGCTTCAGAAGAATTATAAATATTGAGTGGACTGATAAAATACGAAATAATCAGAATCTAGAAATGATAGGGAATGTAAGGAGTCGATGGAAAAATTATTCAAAAAGGATCTAAAGGATGGTGGGTCCATTTTGAGGCAACAGGATTGAATAGTTTGTTGATGGAGGGTAAAATAGAAGGGAAAAATTACAGGGGAAGGCAAACATTATTGAGTATGTGAAGCAGATGATGAATTGAGGATCTGGGTTGTAATAATAATTATGTATAGATGAAGAGATTGGCACAGGATAGCAAGAAATGGAGGATTGCATTAAACCAGTCGAGAGACTGATGATATGAAAGTTATCTGGAAATATTTTGAAAATTAGACTCCATTGCAAACTATTTGAAGTGTTATTACTCCGCATTATTTTGAAATTTGGATGCCCTTAAAAGCTATTTATAGACGTCCTCAATTGGAATTTTTTTTAGAATTAGACTCTTTTAGAAGCTATTAAGTGTGTCCCCTCCCCCTTCTCCTGTCCCCTTTATTTTAGTAAAGTTATTTTGAGTGCATCGTTCAGCTAATCTTCGAGAATTGGATGCCTCTAGGAGATATTTGAAGTGGTTTTCACCTAGAAATTTTGAAAGATAGAATGGCTCTAAACTTTGATGCTACGGAAGCTAACTAGAGTAGTCCTTGCCTCGATTTTATTTTGAAAACTAGATGCCTCTAGAAACAAATGGAAGTGATATTCCCCCAGCAAATATTTTAAAAGTGAATGTCTTCAATAATATTTAGAGCGTTCCTTACTCATTTTTTTTACTAGATGCCTTTTTAGCTTTTTGGAATTGACATCCCCCGGAAAATGTTTGAACATGGGATGTTCTCAGAAGCTGTTATTGTCACTCAAGCCTACATTTTTCAACTAGATGTTTATAGGAACTATTATAAATTATCTCTCCTAGGAAACGTTAATAATTGGATTACTCGAGAAGCATTGAAAATATTTATAAAATCATACGCTCCTGGTAAATATTCGAAATTTGGATAAACCTAAAAATTCTCTTAAGTGCTACTCACCAGGAGCTATTTTTAAAATCAGATGCCATACAAGTTATTTAAAAAGTGTTCTGCAAATATTTGAAAATCTAATTTTTCTAGTAGTTATTTAGAATAAATGGTCTTCACCTTAATTTTTTTTTTAATTAAATGAATCTAGACACAGTTTAAAGGGGTCCCCGGTCCTTCCCTGGTAAATATTTGTAAATTAGATGCCTTTAAAAGCTATGCAAAGCCATCTTTCAGCTTAATATTAGAGAATATTAGAGGGGAGGGATACAAATCTAGAGGGGGTTGGCTTTTGACCTAAATATAAACTGTTATCGAGATCTATTCAACTGTTTCGGCTCTAGTTCCAGGCACATACAAACACAGGGTCAAATAGAATCGTGATACAATCTTTTTTTTAAGTTCGGAAGTCAAAGATTTTAACTATTCAACCTTTTCACTTTATGACAAAGTAATGTAACATTTAATGGTCTAGATGTTGAGAATCAAATACAATTCATTAATAATCTGCCTAAAGCAAGCTATCCCAAAGGAAATTTACAAAATAGTTAATTCCATTAAGACTTCAGCCATTATATTAGACAATATTAACTTACAAATGATAAAGTTATGCTTGCCATATTGCCTAAGTGTGATAACTAACATAGCAATTTTTCCTTTAAGCACCTAGACATATGGAAACTGGCCTAGGCAATTCCTTGCCCCAAAATAAACAATCCATCGTCTGATGCCCGTCTTAGACCTATTAGTATCCTCCCTGCAATGTCAAACATTATCAAAAAAGCAATAGTCTACATAAGCAGATAAAGTAATTTCTTATTCCCAAAGCAATCAGGGTTTAGGAAAAAGCGTAGCACAACTACTGCAACTACTGCTCTTCAGAGTGTAACAAACGACCTTTACAAAGCCATGAACAGTTCAAAACTAAGTATTCTGTTATATTTAGACTTTTCAAAGGCATTTGATACCGTAAATCATGATATTATTTTGTCCAAGCTACGACGACAATACATGATATGGGATATTGTTACACTATTTACTTGAATGGCAGTGAAAGGTGGTACTAGATAGTAATAGTGGAGCGGTCTCTTCATCCCTGAAACCAGTAGCTCCACGAGTTACTCAAGGCAGTATACTAGATCCTCTTATATGTTCACCATCTCTAACTTCATACCTAAATGGTTTAAATGTCTCTCTTCTCATTAGTATGTGAATGACACTCAACTTTAAGTTTCATTTGCACCAGAAGACATTTATGAAGTAATGAAAGGTATATATGAAGAACCAAGCACTTTGTCGGATTGGTGCAGTGTGGCCTAAACTGACTGGAGCTTTGTGTTAGAAAATGTTGATAGGTAGTGAGTGATAGCCTGATTAAAATAATGCGTGTCGGTCCGAATATACAGATTGATAGTGTATCGTTACCCAGGGTAAAGCACTATAATAATTAAGGAGAAGTGATTGATGAAAACCTATCCTGGGGAAAACATGTCTCATCGTGTGTACACAAACTGTATTGTTGTTTAAAACATCTTTATAAATTCAACAATTTCTACCAAATGTCGTAAAATCAACCGTATGTGAATCATTGTTCTTGTCAAACCTTGACTATTCGTCAGAAATTTTCCTTGGCATGGATAAAAAACTTAAAACAGAAAACTCAAAAAAATCCATAATTCCTGTCTAAGATTTATTTTTAACCTAAAAAAATATGATCATGCTAGCAATTACCTAAAAGAATTAAAGTGGCTCAATATGGAATGTTAGCAATTACCTAAAAGAATTAAAGTGGCTCAATATGGAAAACAGACATCTTTTGAGTTTTATTTCACGACTTTATAAAATTAGAGAATCGAATTGTCCGTCTTATCTCTACTTAGGAGTGACCCAAATATCTTCCATACATAAATATAAAACACGAATTAGAGCTTCTCTACAAGTACCCAAACATCGAACTAAAAACTGTGAAAAATTATTTACCTTTCACGCAGCTAGGGTTTGGAATGCTATACCATCATAACTTAGGGAGAGATTTAAAATCTGTCAATATGTTCAGAAAAAGGTGGAAGAACCATTTTCTGTACAACCAACATTTTTAAAATTGAGCATCCAATGTTTATACAAAACTGTAACAGAACTAGTAGTCTATTAGAAATATTTTGTAACATTAAGTCTCAATATTTTTACTACTCACCCTCTTATATCTAGAACATTATTAGCATAAATTACTCTAAAATTGTAAAACCCTCCATGAGCTGAAATTTGTACAGTATAAATAAATAATTAATACTTTGTAATTAGAACACTAATTAACAATTCTGGACTAGAATTAAAAATATAGCAAAATTCTTCCTTAGAGCATTATAATATACGTATTTACTTCATAGAGTATATGATGGCAAAGTCATGGGTGTATAAAAACTTTCTAGCAGGTCAGTGCTTAATTTTGATACAAATTAACCTTTCTAATAAGGTTTTGTTTTTCAACGCGTCTAAGGGCCAGTTTCATAGTCAAATTTAGTACGCCTCAAGTGCGGCGCTATCCTAAATACAAGACGACACCTACCTCAACTCGAATGGAATGGGCCGTTCTCGCATAGGAAACTGGCCCATTCCATTCTGGTTTAGGTAGGCGTCGACATGAACTTAGGATAGCGCCGCACTTGAGGCGTACTAAACTTGACTATGAAACTGGGCCTAAGAAGCCTACCTGTTTCAGTTTTACGCATTCAATAAAGACCCTCATGAAACAGGGGTGAGTAAGGTAGAATTATAAATGTAATGCACCTGTATTTGCATGGAGTAAGAGTGAGAAACCATATAGGGAACACAAAACCTCAGTATATAAAACCGGGAATCGAACCCCGTCTTCATGTCCTCAGCAATCCAGGCAATTATTACGTTTAAGAGTTAGGCTATGCCGACTTTCTTTTTTTTAGCACCATTTCTTAACTTCTTACTACCCGTTCGGATTATACGTCTCTGTGCTAAATACTCTAATGTATTAGGGATGAGGAAGGTTTAATTTAGATAAAGTTCACCCACATTTACGTGGAAAGTCATTTAAGAATAAATGCCTTCAGTACACATGACTAGGCTCGAAACCCGATCTCCCCATCATTAGCAGCAATTCTATTGAGAGAGTAGCGCCTTCCTTAGACCATGCGGCCACTTAAGCCATATGGCCACATTATAAGGGAAGTTAAGCTAGAACAAATGCACCCAAATTAGCTTGGAAAGGATAGAAAAACAACAATTATAGATGCCAGATCCCATGTGAAAAATCACTCCCAGTTCAACCTCCCAAGATTCGAAACTAAACCTTACAATCATGTGCAATGACGCCTCAGACCATGTGGTCACTCAACTTTTCCACTTGACGCAATCTAATAGAAGCACATTATTTTTGGCAATTTTAATCTAACCTTACATAGCTAAGCCTAGCTCTAGGCCTATATAGTCTAAATTAAGATAATCATCCCTTAAAGAGTTAGGTTTATATTAACAAAAATTGGTAAAAAAAAGTGCCAAATAATAACACATTAAAATAGTAAATAGGAAAATACTTTATAGTTCTCTTTTGACCGATACTTATTTATCTGCCACTCGTAATTACATTAATTAAATAATGTTTATATATAGAGCCAATTTATTTTGTTGATTTATCCAATTTATCCTGACATCACGTTAGTAAATATGCTACAAACAATTCCTTAGATGTAATGAGAACCGTTAATATTTATTGATATATCTATGAATTATTTAACTCATATACAGTTTATCACCGAACGTAGTACATCTGGGTAGTTAAGTTATCCATTTAACAAGAATCATGAAAAAGGTGACCTGGCGGTCTAGGGGTAAGGTGTCAGACTTCTATGCTGGCGGCCGGGGTTCGATCCTCGGTCCCGGCAAATATTTATCTGACGACCAAACCCTTCCTTCACCTATGACAAGACATCTTGTGAATGTGAGGAATACCAGGCCTCCACCGTGGTTCGGATTCCTCGTTAAACTGTAGGTCCTCCATTTCATCTCACAATCACCCTACCATTACACATTAGCGTAAGAGCGTATAATCCGAACGGGTAGTAAGACGCGGTGCTAATAATAATAATAAACATGAGTTATGCTATGTCAAGTTAAGTTTTAATGACATCAGTTAAGCGTATTTTGTATCATTCTGACTACACTCTAGTACAATACATCTTTATCAAACACAATATTTCTGGGTGGATTAGTCTTTGTGATTATCTTGAAAACTGCGCATAATTTCAAATTAAGTTTCCTATCAGCAAATAAGTTAGAGGCGATTAAGGTAGTTACTATTTAAATAGCTCCAGAGTATCCAAGGTATAGTATAATTACTTTATAAGGCGTACATTTAAAAATAATGAAATAATATTAGTAAACTTGGATATGAAATATCGAATAGATTAGTCAAACATAAAGTCCTAAATTTGATCAGGAATCGAAATTCAAGCCGTTTGGACATGTTTATGTTTTAAATTTTTGGATGGCAAAGTCATGATACAATTCATTTCACAACATCAGTAGAAAATATTTGTTTGAATCTACTGCACTTGTATTTGGATAGAAGGAGAGTGAGGCATCATTTAGGTAAAAACATGCTCAGTACACTCGACCGGAGATCGAACTCCAACTTCCTTACTACCACAAAACCGATTATATGTCCGTCCCTAACATCTAGTCCGCGTGTCCACAATCACGGGAGAAAAAAGATAAAATTGGATTCCCCCTCCACCTATCCTTATTTCTAGATATAATCATTTTAGGAAGATAGAGTTTATAAGAAATACACCCGCATTTGTTTGAAGGAAGCATGGTTAACAGTTTAGAAAAAAATGCCTTAAGTACACCAAGCTGGAATTTGTACCTCGACCTCACCACTACCAGCAAACCCCACTAGATGAGACTGATAAATATAATCCGTGTGACTACCACTGCTGGTAAATAAGGAGATGTATAGTAACATAATACCAGGGAATGAATCAACATAAACAAAATATAATTATTAAATTTTTCAAGAGGTTGCTACATGATTACAAAGTGGTTGTTTTTTTTTCAAATCAATTATAAGAATACGAACATTAAAGATTGTCATCGCATTTGTCCATTTAATTTAGTTTTTTTCCAAACATCACGTCTAACCATTCGGGTTACACTCTTGTAAGCCTTTGAAAAAAGAGTTAAAATATTTTGTTACTTCAGAATTGTTTAGAGTAAATGTGACCTATACGGTAATTTGAATATCTTGTCTTATATATAAAATTCTCGTGTCACAATGTTCGTTCCCGTACTCCTCCGAAACGGCTTGACCGATTCTCATGAAATTTTGTGAGCATATTGAGTAGGTCTGAGAATCGGCCAACATCTATTTTTCATACCCCTTAGTGATAAGGGTTGTCCACCCTTAACATTTTTCTATAATTTTTAGACATTTTTTTAATATCTTTATTTTTTTTATTATGTCGCATTAAAAAATACATACAACCCTAAATTTTTACCCTTTTATCACCAACC